>JAODLM010000024.1:0-280372 GCA_036937905.1 Salvia rosmarinus
ATTTCACCAAATTTCCATATTTGTTTTAAACGTGCGATCGAAAGTGTGATGAAAATGTGAGCGGGAGTTGAGCGGAACTTTTTGTCAAGACATATGAAGTATTCTTGGTTCACCTGAGAATGCATTCATACGCATGTCTCACACGCTTTATTCACCGCAAAACTCTGAGACTCTATATTTTGTTACTATGTAAAGTCTGGTTGGAACCTTGAAACCTTCTATATATATATATATTTGCTATTTTGCTCCATCATGATTCTCGCTTTCTTGGAACATCTATATTTCTTCAGATGAAATAAGTTGAAAACCCTATTCTTCATATTCACTTAACCCGAACCCAGTCGCGGTCCGTAAGGAAGAACCGGTCATGACATGCTACTTCCACCAAATTTGGGAATGTAATGTTTTTCCACGTGTCAAAGTTAAAGAAATACGAATATGACCCAAATCACGTAATCCACCATAATGACGTGATCCTTAACTCAAATATGAGTTGCGATGAAAGATCTACGACTATTTTGATCGTAAGATTCAACGATTAAGAATCAAGTTTGCGTTAACAAAGTCCATGAAGAAACCATGGACAAAAGGAAATCACATGGAAAATTGAAGATGTTATGATGCAAAGATACCCCATACTTTTTAGGTATGCAAATTTCGGACTAAATTTCTTTTAAGAAATGTAATACCCTAAAGTTTTAAAGCTTAATTACGATAATAAAAATCGTGAACTAGAGTTTCGCTCGATAATCGAAATAATAACTTATCGAAGATGGATTTCATTAATTATGATATAATGAATTTTATATCATATTCACTAATGATTAGTGAATCAAGGCATATATTTATAAAATTTTTCTAGTAATATTTTAACGCCGATCAATATCGAAAATTAATATTACGTGAATTTTTCTAAGGACAAAGTTTAGAATTACATTTCATTATTAATGAAATGAATTAATAAAGTGATTACGACTTTATTACCACCATTTTGAGATTGTTCGGTTATGAACGCTTGAGACGCTTAACGCCAACGCTAGAGACTAATCGAAAATAAGTCAAACGATCAAGGAATTATATTATTTAAATTCCTATGATTATTTTAGGTAATAAAAAATTATTTAGCATTAAATAATGCTAGAGGATTGAGGAATAGAATTGAACAAATGATATGATTTTCAAACCCTAGTTTTCGAAATTGGTTTCACATGAAATCATTGTAATGATTTTTCCTATGATTTAATATATCATCTAGGATGTATATTGTGTTATATATCTATGGATAGCATGAAAATAAAATATTTAGCACTAATTGTATAAAAGTGTCGGAGCTGACAATAGGTCTTCAATGGTTCAATTTTAGCTATCTTGGACATGCTTAGTAATTAGAGGACCAAGAGGATATAATTACACACAAACCAACATAGTTAATGAAGAAATTAAGGGGTGTATTGGTTTGGTAAAGGAGCCGTGAATGTTAAATCAATTGAGGTTGGAAGATTTTTTCTAAACCTTAATTTATGATTTTGCTTGATTTGACATTGTTGACATTCATTGACTTTCAATGTAGTATGTCATCACATAAAACAAATCAACTCATCTTCATTCTTTTGAAATAGCCGGTATTTCTTGTTTCCAAATTGAGGTTGTAAGATAATTTAAAACTCTGTGATGATGTATCGATTGAAGAGTGTAGATATTATTACGCCCCACCCGGATGTAGCCGACTGAGGGTGACTAATACTAGAATAGTATTATAGGATAAATGTACTAAGATAGAGATACATATCGATTATAAAATAAGGTGATAACCCAATAATTCAAAGGCTTACTCATCGATCCAAAGACTTACCATGATCCATGTACCTCAATAGTTCCGACATAATGTAAAGAGTTCGTAGTTTAGCAATGAAGTGTGAATACATATGTGATGATATGTATCAAGGTGAAAACCAAAATCTAAATAAACAATCAGGACACCGACTCCTCAACACATCCTCCATCATCACCATCAGAGCTCAACCCGCAATTTAAAACAAACATGCAGGCTACAAGAAATTGCACCGTGGTCTCATGCCGAAAACATGTGATAATATTTGAATTACGTCAATATCAAGGTAAGTCACAAGTTTTTAATGAACAGTGCTTACTAAAACATTTTCTCAGAAAAGTCGCCGCAAGCATGTTTCGTGTGTATGATCCGTATCCCATCACACCATAACAATATCAAAGATCAAACGCAAGAGGAGGCCTCTTCTACGACGCCGCTGAGCCGTAATCCCGTCAAAGACATACTCTCACAAGCATATGTTAACATAGCATATAGTTCCAACTCTTCACGCTAATCCTCAGCATTTATCATCCCAAGACAGACCCGACATTAATAAAAGGTTACGCGACCCAACAAATGACATAACCTCATAATATAGTTCCAACTATCGCCACACTACTGGCATAATGATAGGATCCATACACAAAATGTAATATTTTTGGTGTACAAGAAACATTTTCAACAAAGAATAAGCATTGTAAATAAACTAATTTTGGAATAACAAGAAAGTCACATCTTGTTTGAAAAGTAAGCCCACCGACTATGGTTCGTCAGAACCGAGTCCTAGGTTTGTTTGCGTCAAGATCCGGTCGCCGTCATCCACACCTTATGAAAAGCGAGGTTTTAGACGCCGTTTCTCGAGACTTTCAAAGTCTAAGATAAACTTCGATATCTTATATCGATGTAAACCGAATTCTCAATGAATTCAATACGCTTTCAAAACGTTATTCAATCAATTGTTCTCGCTTCGAGATACGCTTAACTATTTCGGTTTAACCTTCGGCTTAACGCTCAACGATAAGCACGCTTCGATATAAGGATTCCTTTTGTGAAATATTTTCTTACTAATGAGGTATTATACTAATTAGTACATCTTACAGGCGTATTTATCAACGTATAATCGACGCTTGACTTTAAAAGTCAACGGTCAACACGGTCAACAAAGTCAACAATTTGACTTTCAAATAGTAATTCTTACCATTTTATTTTATAAATCGATTTCGATCGATTAAAACTCGAAAGTCCTATTTCTCAATTTATCACTAAACCAAGGACTTATAAATAATTTCGCATTTATTAATCCTTTTGTAATTAAAACGCCAGATTATTTAAAACGTTATTAAATAAACGCTTGTCTCGACATAGTAATTTATGTTTATGAAATTTTACAAAATTCAGTATGTCTAAAATAATTATTAGACATATATTTTATTTATAAATGAATTAATAAGGATTTAAAATCCTTATAAATAATCAAATATTCTTGTAATTATATAAAATTTACCAAATGATTTTCAAATTTTTTCTAAATTAATATAGTGTATTATTATACACTATGGTCCGATATGAATTAGTAACATTCATATGATATTGTTTGTCATTTATTAACATATATATATATATATATATATATATATATATGCTACGTAATTCCATTAAATATGGAACAATTATCCTAAAATTCCAAATTGATATACAATAAGTATAATATCCCAATATCAATATATATCACAAATATAACCTATAGTCCATCATAACCATTCATTCATGAATAAACTCACATTATTCACGTAATTTTGAATAAATACCAAACAATTATCAAATAATTCCCAAAATTCTAATTAAATCATAACATGATTAAACATTATATTATAACATTGTAATATCATAATATTAACCAAACCAATTGAAATCGCCACCATATGAGCTTGTAAGCTCTCGCTTTTGATTTATATACTTTGTCACATCCCTCAATCCTAAGTAGATTTAGAAGGATCGAACTTTTAGTATAATTAAACAGGGAATTCTCCTTAACCAAAGCCGTAATTCATATGACAAGCATGTTCTGGACTTTAGTACATAACTTAAGTTCTGCAACGGAAAACATGTGATATGTACATACGACTAAGTACTATCAAAGAATAAATCTTTCAATGAAATATTCCTATTGTTCAACACCGCCCATCCATCATCACTCAACCCGCACATTTAAAACAAACATGCGGGTGAGTATAAGAATGCACTCAGGACTCATGCCAAAACATTTTTATCATTTGAATTACACCGCCAATATCATGGTAAGACAGGGTTTTAGTTGAAATGCCTTGCTTACTAAAGCATTTTCGGTCAGAAAAGTTGCTCGCCAAGCATTTTTGTGTATGATTCGATCCCATAGTCACAATTCATAACAATATCAAAGATCAAACGTCGAGAGGAGGCCCTTCTACGACGCCGACCGGCCGTAATCCCATACAAAGACACAAATCTCAAAAGTATATGTTAACATATCATATAGTTCCAACCTTCACGCCAATTCTAGCCGCATTAACCTTCCCAAGACAGACCCGATATTATAAAAGGTTAGCGCACCAACAAATGACATAACTCGTCATAATATAGTTCCAACCATCGCCACATTCTACCCGAGCATAATGATAGGATCCATACACAAAATGTAATATTTTCGGTGTAATGCAGAAACATTTGTCAACGTTGTAAATAAGCATTGTAAATAAACTTATTTTGGAATAACAAGAAAGTCACATCTTGTTTGAAAAGTAAGCCCACATTAGTGAGGTAAGAAAAGGCCCACATTAGGAGGTAAGAAAGAGCCCACCGACTATGGTTCGTCTAACTGAGTTCTTAAGTTTGATTGTCAACGCCCCGTCGCTGGCCCACGCCCACACCTTTACGTAAAAGTGATGTTTTAGCGTCGCTCGCTTCTAGACTCTCAAAGTCTAGAATAAACTTGATATTCTATATCGATATAAACCGAATTTTAACGAATTCAATACGCTTCAATTACTGATTTCAATTGAACCGCTCGCTCTTCGAGACACGCTCAATTATATCATTTTAACCTTCCGTTTAAACGCTCAACGATTTATACGCTTCTATTACACGATTTTTAATAGTAATTTACTAATTATGTTATAAATCGATTTCAATCGATTTCTTGTAAAGTCCTATTTCTCGATTTGTCACGTAAATCGATGAACTTTATTAATGTTTTTCTTAAACATTAATCCATTTATCCGTAATCCTTATTATTCAATTATAACGCTTATTAAATATAGTGTTTCGTTATAACATAGTGATCCATGTTTATAAAATTTTATAAATTCCCAATATGTCTAAAATAATATTTAGACATATAATATATTATTACTCCTAATTAAAAGGATTTAAAACTTATAGTTCCTTTAATGCTTTCGGAAATTCTTAAAATTACCAATGATTTCCAAAATTTTCTAAATAATATAGTGTAGTATTATACACTTATGGTCAATAATATGTATTAATATCCTCCATAAAACAATCGATCATCACCCTATTCACACAAGGCATATTTCACCTAGGGAGTTCCAACACTTAGTCAAATTTCAAGTATTTAATTTCGCAAACAATTTTAAACAACCCAATTGTCATACTTTGACGATTTATAACTCTCGACTCAAAATACGTATGACCGTGACAAGGATACATTCTGAAAACCTCTAAACATGTACTATAAGTTCTAAGAAGGAAGTCGATCCAAAAAGAGTTGTGGTTCTGGAGATATAGGGTCTCAAAGTGGGCAACTCGAATCGACTTCTATACTTAGAATATTTTTCAGGATTTCAGATTTAGCTTAACGACGAGGGATTTTATGAGGCTCGTAATTTTGACTCACAATACCAAAATGACTGAAAGATACCATTTTAGAAACCTTGTAATAAGAACTACATGTTTCATGAAGACCATACAGGAAGATACTTGATGCATCGAGAAATACGAGGTTCAAAGCTGCCTAGTTGGAATGGACAAATTTCCAGAGGTGACTTTGGGTCAATGAAAAGTATACTTATAATGCTTGGTTTGAGATCAAACTTTCTAGATCACAACTAGACATGGTAAGGAACATTTCTTATGAAGAAACCCAAGTCAAATTCGGACTACAAACGGCTTGAACATCTCACAAAAGTCGTGAACAGTTTATTAACATAGAAATTTACTAAGTCAGTTTGTCCAGAAAAGCTTACTGTAATGCGTCAACTTTAAAAATTCACCGTGAGTTCATTATAAGGGATCTGGGAATGCAACCAATCATATTGAAAAGCCACTTAAGTCTAGTTTAATCCAGAAAAGCCTAACTCAATGATTCAAAATAGATTTGGAGATAAAATAATTTACCACAAGCTATCACTCCCGTGACAGTTTTGTGCAGTTAGCCTGTAAAATCTGGAATAAATAGTAAAAATTTTAGCAAATTCTGAAAATTTACATATCTCTTCTAGACATGCTAAGTTATGTTTATGCCAATTTGTAGAGTTTAACCATTAGCCAAACTCGAAACGAAAGCCACGGACCGTGGGTGATGAACACCGAAATTTTACAGATTTATGCATTGTTTTTGAAAAATAGAATTAAAATAGAAAATAAAGTTGATTGACTTGAAATTTTACAGAGACGTAATAGAAATATTTATTTTCAACATAGTAAAATTTCACATTCATCTGACCACTGTAACTTAGTCTAATAATTTTATTGTTACTGTTTTCGTAACTACTTCCAGTTTTCAATTTTAAGCTTATTCTTCTTGTATGCATTTCATATAACCACGAAAATGGTGAATCTATCACCCCAAATCACCACCAAGATCATCAATCTAAGCATGCAAGTATGATTTAGTCATTTCTAAGAGTCATATGAGGTAGTTATACCTTAGCCACGAATTTGAAGATGAATGAGAGATGGAGCTTGAGCTTTCTTCCATGGTGGAAATGGTGTAGAAGAAGAACAGAGGAGAGGAGAGGAGAGGCATCTGATTTTGGGGAGAGATGAGAAGAATGCTGATCCAAAAGGGGAAGAGAGGGTATGGGGTGGGGTATATGTGACACTTGTCACTATACTCACGCATATCAACACTGTCACTACCCTCCCATGCACCTCTACACTTGTCACACACTCTCTCTCCCTACACACACACACACATAGTTATTATATATATATATGTATATGTGTTTAATTATTTAGTTAGGCTATTTAATTATTCAAATTGTTACTTAATAGATACATGTAATAGTGGATTCGCTATTACACATAAACCATAGGTCCAATTTTTATTTTCCATGACAAACATTGATATATGTTATCACATATAGTTTAGATGATAAATAATATCATAGGATAAATTAATGGCATCATTTTATGCGATAAACCCTAAAATTCAAAACTACGGTTTCGAAATTGAGGAATTTGATCAAATAATTCCTTAATGATCTAGCATTGATTTAATGCTAAATAATCTGTAATTACATATAATAATCATAGGAAATTAATTACTATAATTCCTTGATCATTATACTCACTTTCCATTTCGCCTTTAAACGTTAACGCTTGAAACGTTGCAAACGTTAATTATCGACTCATCTCGAAATGGTCGTAATAAAGTTGCAATAACTTTATTAAATTATTCCATTAATATGAGTTTAATTCTAAGATTAATTGCTTAGAAAATTTCATGAAATTTTAACTATCGAACGCTAATCGACGTTAAAATAATCTGTCGACACGCTTTATAAACTTCTATTTCTAAATTCACAATTCTCGAATGTTAAAATAGAATTCATTCCTTCGAAATAATCGAAATCATTATTCGATATCCCATCGATTGAATCATCTCTAATTTCTAATTTACGGGTTTTAAATACCGTAATTAGCATCTAATTCATGGATATTACATCATACCCCCTTAAAAGAAATTTTGTCCTAAATTTGCATACCTCATAAAGTAGGGTATCTTAACGCCATAACATCATAACTTTTCACGTGCTTTTTGTCCATGGTTCCTTCATTGGGTTTTCATTAAGGACCCAAACATGATTCTTTAATCGTTGAATCGCATCGATGAAATTAGTCATAGATTTTCATCATAACTCATCTCGAGTCAAAGGTCACGCCATCATGTCGTTTACGTGAATTCATTTTCGTATTTCCTTAACACATCGGAAAACATTTCGCATTTTCCCAAATTTGGAAGAACGAGCTATAGGCTACCAGCTTATCATTATTAGGATCTCGAAGGTTCTATAAAACGTGGTCTCGACGTTTGTATCGATTTTGTAATTTCTCTGATGGAGAAATCTTAAAAACTTAAATTCTGATTTAAAAAGCTCAAATTTATGCGACGTCAGAAGACTTTTGTCTCTAGCTTTTCTTATTCTTTGCCTTATTGGGTAGATATCTCACAGACGCTACGACGTCAGACTTTATACCTTTCTCACCTACTTTGTTACAATAAAGGTGGTCAATACTTTTTCCGCAATATGCCTCATAAGGCTATATTGATCGTTATTCGACTACTCGTATATAAACTCACCAAGTGGTATAATACGCTCCCACTTACACTTTGATCTAACATTAATGTTCTATTGTATGCTTAAACGCGGGTTGTCCTTCGTGATTATCTATCCGTCGTGAGTGGACATCTATGTTAAGCTCAATCTCGTGTCAAACTCCTTTGTGAGTTAGTTCAAAATCTAGGGTACTTGAAGTTTCTATCTAAGCGAAGGTTTTGGTACTCCGAGAATATACAATTTTTTTTGTACGTCCGAGCTAACTTTTCGGTCTACGAGTTATCCGAATAGTGAGACAAAACATAATTGGTGAGTTAATCCACTACTACCCATATAGTAGTGCTTCTTTATGCCTTTGCGTAACTCGCTATAAGATTCACTACATCATTCCATTTTCATTCGTAGCTCTAGAGATTATAACCTCTTATAAGGCCTTTGATACAATGTCTTCACTTGTTGGTAACCGAGACACGGTTCGACAATCATGGTTACATCTCAATTCATTCCTTACTATCTAACCTTTCGTAAATCATAATATATCTTAAAATTCCTAGTGGCGGTATGAGAAGGTCATGAACTTCATTCTTGGTTTCATCTCACTTATTATTACTTGAGATATATATGTATATATATATAATCCTTCCTTAATATAACATTGTCCAGTCTTAAAATTCTTCACCTTTCCTTCCTTATCTTAATTTGCATTCTATTCCAATCTCCATTCTCTTTTTAATCATATGTCACCTTGGGTGTGAGAGTAAACTTACGTCACACACGAATGCCCGACTATTTCTTTCTCATTTTCTTAAACTTTCCAATGAGTTTTCCTTTTCGTTGGGACATACTATGATTTAGGTCAATTTTATAACTCTGTATTAGATTCTACATTTACCATCCTCGGTGATCATTTATCACACTTATAATCTTTACTAATTCGAGCCATCTTTCTCATTCCAGATCCACATTTCTTTGCTTGAAGAATAAATTCAAATCTTTGCAAATTGAGAAGGGTTCTTAACTTATCTATAGGAGTGATGTCTTCAAGACTTTGGTATTTATACCATCACTATTTCAAGTCATGAGTTGGGAAATTCTATTCATGTAGCCTAAGTCATTGTGATCATAAGCTATTATCTTTCTCATATTAATACATAGCCTCTTTATTACTCCACGAAATTTCATTCCTTTTGGGGTAGCTATGTTATTGGTCTGCTACTTTAGAGAGTTCTAAATGGCTCTTGATAGCAATTTATCTAAGAAATTTCTGTCTCATTTTAGGTCATCGACGACTTTCATTCTTAATTGCTTTGCCTTTGTCGTCCACATTGATTTCTTCTAAGGATACTATACCCGAGGAATATTTCTCCTTATAAATCACAATTGCATCAGCAAACTCGCCTCTTAAAAGTCGAAGACAGTCCTTCAATGTTCTTCTTCTCCTTGAATAGTAAGAACTTTATCTATAAAGATTAAGATAAAATTCTCAAAGACGTGGAACACTCGACTTTGAGATCAATCGTGCATTTGTCATCCGAATGGCTTAACTATTATCTCATAGTAGCCATATCTTATTCTAACGATTGTCATGATTTCGATACCATTCTATAAAGGCCATATAATATTTCATCAAAATACCTCACGAGGACTTTTCATACATTACTTACGAGGGTCGGTCTATTAAGGTGACGATTACACGGTGTTCAGTTCTGCTTACACCAAAATTTTGACACCTCCACAACATATTCATAAAATTTTCCGCATCGCTTATTTTACATATTATAATCACATTGCTTCATCATGATCCATTATCTACGATAAGTCTTATAGGATCCTAGGATTCTATGTCTCGAGTGACCTTCCGAGTCGCATCTCCTCGAAACTTGCCTTCTCTACGCTTTGTTTCATACTCCCGAGGATCATTCTCCTCCAGAGCCGGGTCCATGCTCCCGCTTCTTCTTCAATACTAGAAGTTGGTGTTACTTTTATCGAAAGTATGGTGGTTGGTACGTAATTGTCTAATCCATGAGGCGATAAGATCCCGCCTTTCGCCTTCTCGCCTCTTATCGGTACCATTGACGCACAGGACTGGGGTGCATTTGGAACATGGGTACAAACATTCTATCATGCCGCGTGTAACTTGCGAGGACTAGGACAAGTACTTGTAGGTGCTGCCCATACGATTATGGGTATACTTGAGCCGTTGACAACTCGTAAGTCTTCACTTTGAATTTTTATCATGGAGAAAATATCTTTTGAAACTTTTGCAAAATCGCTAATTGGCAAACGCAGTGTAAGTCGTTGGATACCATCCTCATTTGTCACTCTATAACTTTGAGCGTCCATCTAGAGGTGTAAAATTTTCTCCAAACTGTTCTAAATCCATGCCTAGTTCATAATAAAAGAGCCGATCTACTGTGTGAATTCCATGCTAGGCTCCGTGGTTAATCTTCACCCGTTAAACTTCCGCTTTCCGCCATTTGTAAACGGATATTTCTAGATAAGTCCGACTTAATTTAAGCAATGGAGGGAATTTTAAACAAGAAGGATCTCTTGAAGTATACACTTTAAGAGGATATAACCCAGACTACTTAGACACAACTCATGACACTCATCTTAATACTCATTTTACGCCTACACCCTTAGTCGATATCGCTTCTAAATTTATTCGCATGCGAATAGTGGTACTAATATCCCGTCGCTTAAAAACCTTTTAACGAAAAGATTTGGCCCAGCACGATCACGTGAATGACACCATTTACGAAACTTTTGTTCTAAAATTATATCTACGCTCCTCATAGATATAATGATTCAAATCATTGGATAGAACTTTAGGCGATTCTAGGCTCGATTCTACGCTTGAGCAACTCTTGCGATGGCCATGATTTTCGATAGGTAAGGAGGTTCCAAATCTGATGTGTTTACCCTAAATTGGGTTCCATCGCTTTCATGTACTATGCATTGTCAAAAGCGAAGCACCTAATTGAACAAAATCTTATAGGTATTCTAGGAAATTTCCTTCATACCTATCCCGCCTTTGGGTTTTGTTTGTTCTGTTTTTGCAAGTATAGGTTTTGGCTCACTTGTTCTGCTTATCAAGTAAACATCTATTTCATATGTCATCGTCCTTTCCATTAGACATTATGTTCCTCTATGGCCTTCTGCCTCATTCACCTCATACTTCTCGGTATCAGATCGTTATGCTTTTACCAATAGCATTTGTGGTTAGTCTACATCAACCTATCCGTTGGTATTGATATTTCGATAATTAAGTCTTATCGTAGAGATCGCGTGTCTCTATCAATATTATTCATTCATATTCCAATATGAATGACTTAATTCCTTTACTTCATCGATCTTAGAATATATTTCATATATCCTTGTTTTAACTCTTTCAAGGGAAACTCTTATTTATCAAGTCATATGTCTTGAAGCTTATATCGTGCTGGGCTATCTTATAATTGTATAGCTTAGTTTCTTCTTATTTCGACTTTTGTCCCTTTCTTGGCACGGTATTTGAAAGTAATCTTACTGTTATACTTGCCCCACTTCGTGACTAGAACCGTTATCATTGTCGATGGTTAGGTCGCATATTCTGACACCATAACTTAAATTCCAAGCATCTTTCTTCCATGTCTGGCTTTGAAGATATTTTCTTCACACTTGATTTACATACTAGGCTATCCTCGCTGCTCACACAATCTCAAAGATTATGATTCCTTAATCTCGTTATCATTTGTTTAACCAAGTTTTAATTACTTGGAATCGATTATGCTCAAGCATAATCTCATCGATCGAGGTATATGGCAGAGATCTATTTTCGAGATGCTATCATTTATATATATATATTTCGAAAAGAATATCTTGTATGCATCTTTATTCATTTAAACATGTCCAACCTATTAACGAGGTTTCAAGGACAACCAACTATCTTAAAGATAAGTTGTAATCTCCGTTATGACAAAAAGAGTTCATATCCACGATATCATATACTTTTTTGCTTTCACTCTTGCATTCAATGCTAAAGAGTATCTTATTTATAACCCGATTATCGAACAGATAAAGGTATAGCTTATCATTATCAATCTTCGAAGCCCATCGAGGTCATCACATCCATGTGTATCATAGGAAAATATCTCGCCTCATCGAGATTTTTCTTACATCCTGATTGATGTCTATCACTTTACTAGTCTCGAACTTTGGTGATCAAATAAGTCAACCTATTTCAGCTCGATGTTTATCGTTTCACTAATTGCACTTAGGCGACAAGGTAAGTCACGTCATTATACTTGATGGTTTCAAGAGTCGAGAAAGAATTATCACGACTACTTGCAAAAGGCGTTGTCTCACAAATCGAAATAACATCTTCTCAAAGATTGAATCGATATGCTTTTAGACCGAATAAATGGGGCTCTGTGGTCCGAGAGATCGACTCGAGATTTCTTTGGTATGGTGGCTGCACCCACAAATATTTTCTCACACGCTAGGATTTGGGTTCAAAAGGACACTTTATGAATTTTGGTTGAAAATTTTCTTCTGAAGTGAGAAACTATAATGATTTCTCAATTGAACTAGGTCATAGAGTTAAACTCAACGACGTAAATTGGGTGATGAATATAATTTTGAAAGCTTATATACCCATAATAGGTCATCAACCAAGGTTCTTATGTACATCGTGGCTCTACTTGTATTGTGGCTAATCACTCCAGTACTCTACGACTCTTACTTTCTATAAATCATGAGCTAGCTTCAACTGATCCTCGTGAATCCTGGAGTAGGAATCAAGAATTTGGTCCTTCATAATAAATGAAGTACAGTACATTAGGGCACGAGGCGAAAACCGTACGTAAATCGGAGTTCACACGATGAAGAACTAATCAAACAAAATCACCGCAGCGCAGGAAAAATTTACGCGCCCGAGGTCATAAGCGATGCCGACGCCAAGGTCGTGCATGCCGCTCTACGATGCCGCGGTAGTACAGAGAAATGTCGACGCCGAGGTCGCATAAACTACCAAAGTCGATATGTCAAAGTCGACGTTATAAATTCCAATCAAAGTCGACAACGACATGCCGAGGTGAAGTCGAGGTCTACAATTCGTATAATTCTTTTGCTTTTCGATACTCAAGATGGAATGAAGTTCTCAAATCCATCTACTTTTGTTCTTGTAATGGAAGGAAGTTCTTACTTCTATGTTCTTTCGTAAAAGGATCATGCTTCTAAAAGTTCACCGCTGAGCTAGCATGCTCATCATCATAAACAACTTTCAAGTTTGAAGTAAAACTTCATATATTCATACGTAGCTCATTTGTAGATGACCTCGTCGAATTTCACGAATTCAACATATCATTTTTGACAAATCGGTCCAATCTCAATCACTTTAAAGCATGAATAACATAACTTTGTTCATAATAATGAACCCTTATCAATTTCGATTTCAAATATTTCATTCGCATATCATGCCGAAACTTTCTCACATCATTGTCATCATCTCCCTTATATCTTCCTTCTTTTCATAACTTTCTCGACAAATCATTTGTCATAACATTCATTCTCAACCTTCTCATAGCTTTCATTTCTTTAAAGATCATTTCAATCATCCTTCACTTCAACTTTTCGATTTCAAAACCGAGAAAATCATTTATCTATCATAAATGAAATCTTTGTTTCTCTTAAATATGCGCTCAACCGATATTGGGAATCTTTGAGTTTCCAAATATGCATCCCATACCGATATTGTGGGAATCTCCTTGAAAAAAAAATTATTTCCATCCTTTTTCACTTTCAATCTTTTCATTTTATTCGAATAAAATCATTTCATAAAATAAACATTCATCCGCGTGGTAATTTTCAAAACTTTGAAAAGAATCATTTACCTCATTTCGTTGAGCTTGATGTGATGGAGTGTTGAGCATTGTCACCGACCTTTAGAAGTCTAGTGACTCAATCTAGACTTAACCTTAAAGTAGATTTTGGGTTCAAGAGCGAACCGCTATGATACTCACACATCCCTCAATCCTAAGTAGGATTTAGAAGGAATGTAACTCTAAAAGTATAATTAAACAGGGAATTCTCCTTAACCAAAGCCGTAATTCATATGACAAGCATGTTCTGGACTTTAGTACGAACTTAAGTTTGCAGGAAAACATGTGATATGTACATATGACGATGTACTATCAAGGTATAAATCTTTCAATGACAATATTCCTATTGCTCAACACCGCTCCATCCATCATCTCGCTCAACCTACACATTTAAAACAAACATGCGGTGAGAACAAGAATGCACTCTGGACTCATGCCAAAACATTTTTATCATTTTGAATTACATCGCCAATATCATGGTAAGACACAGTGGTTTTAGTTGAAATGCCGGCTTACTAAAGCATTTTCGTCAGAAAGTTGTTTCGCCAAGCATTTTCTTGGTGTGTATGATCCGTGTCCCATAGTCACAATTCATAACAATATCAAAGATCAAACGTCGAGAGGAGGCCTCCTTCTACGACGCCGTGACCGCCGTAATCCCATACAAGACACAATACTCAAAAGTATATGTTAACATATCATATAGTTTCAACCTTCACGCCAATCCTAGCAGCATTAACCTTCCAGCACAGACCCGATATTAATAAAAGGTTACGCGACCCAACAAATGACATAACTCGTCATAATATAGTTCCAACTATCGCCAGCCTACCCGGCATAACAGATAGGATCCATACACAAAATGTAATATTTTCGTGTAATGCAGAAACATTTGTCAACAATGTAGAATAAGTATTGTAAATAAACTCATTTTGGGATAACAAGAAAGTCACATCTTGTTTGAAAAGTAAGCCCACATTAGTGAGGTAAGAAAAGGGCCCACATTAGTGAGGTAAGAAAGGAGCCCACCGACTATGGTTCGTCCTAACTTGAGTTCTTAAGTTTGATTGTCAACGCCGTCGTCGTCCGCCCACACCTTTACGTAAAGCGATGTTTTAGACGCCGCTCGCTCGAGACTCTCAAAGTCTAGAATAAACTTCGATATTCTATATCGATATAAACCGAATTCTTAACGAATTCAATATGCTTTTCATTACGTATTTCAATTGAACGTCTCGCTCTTCGAGACACGCTCAATTATATCGCTTTAACCTTTTGGTTTAAACGCTCAACGATTTATACGCTTCTATTAACGGATTTTTAATAGTAATTTCTTACTAATTATGTTATAAATCGATTTCCAATCGATTTCTTTGTAAAGTCCTATTTCGATTTGTCACGTAATCGATGAACTTTATTAATGTTTTTCTTAAACATTAATCCATTTATCCATAATCCTTATTATTCAATTATAACGCTTATTTAATATAATGTTTCGTTATAACATAGTGATCCATGTTTATAAATTTTATAATTCTCAATATGTCTAAAATAATATTTAGACATATAATATATTATTACTCCTAATTAAAAAGGATTTAAAATCTTATAGTTCCTTTAATGCTTTCGAAATTCTTAAAATTACCAATGATTTCCAAGAATTTTTCTAAATCATATAGTGTAGTATTATACACTTATGGTCATTAATATGTATTAATATCCTCCATATAACAATCGATCATCACCCTATTCACACAAGGGATATTTCACCTAGGGAGTTCCAACACTTAGTCAAATTTCAAGTATTTAATTTTGGAAAAACAATTAAAACAACCCAAGTGTCATACTTTGACGATTTATAACTCTCGACTCAAAATATGTATGACCGTACAAGGATACATTCTGAAAATCTCTAAACATGTACTATAAGTTCTAAGAAGGAAATCGAGCCAAAAGAGTTGTGGTTCGAGATATAGGGTCTCAAAGTGGGCAACTCGAACTCGACGCCTATACTTAGAATATTTTTCAGATTTTATTTAGATTAACGACGAGGATTTTATGAGGCTCGTAACTTTTGACTCAAAATGCTAAAATGACTGCAGGCTACCAATTTCAAACCTTGTAATAAGAACTACATGTTTCATGAAGACCATACTAGAAGAAACTTGATGCATCGAGAAAACGAGGTTCAAAGCTGCCTAGTTGAATGGACAAATTTCCAGAGGTGACTTTGGGTCAATGAACAGTATACTTATAAGGCTTGGTTTGAGATCAAACTTTCCAGATCACAACTAGACATGGTAGGGAACATTTCTTATGAAGAAACCCAAGTCAAATTCGGACTAAAACGGCTTGAATATCTCACAAAAGTCGTACACGAACAGTTTATTAACATAGAAATTTACTAAGGCAGTTTGTCCGAAAAGCTTACGTAATGCGTCAACTTTAAAAATTCACCGTGAGTCCATTATAAGGAATCTGGGAATGCAATCAATCATATTGAAAATCCACTTAAGTCTAATTTAATCCAGAAAAGCCTAACTCAATGATTCAAAATAGATTTAGAGATAAAAATATTTTACCACAAGCTATCACTCCCGTGAAAGTTTTGTGCAGTTAGTTGTAAAATCTGGAATAAATAGTAAAATTTTTAGAAAATTATGAAAATTTACATAACTCTTCTAGACATGCTAAGTTATGTTAATGCCAATTTTAGAGTTTTAACATTAGCCAAACTCGAAACGAAAGCCACGGACCGTGGGTGATGAACACCGGACTTTTACAGATTTGTGCAGTGTTTTTAAAAATATAATTAAAATAGAAAATAAAGTTGGATTGACTTGAAATTTTAAAGAGACGTAATAGACATGTTTAATTTCAACATAGTAAAATTTCACATTCATCTGACCACTGTAACTTAGTCAAATAATTTTATTAAGTTACTGTTTTCGTAACCTACTTCCAGTTTTCAATTTTAAGCTTATTCTTCTTGTATGCATTTCATATAACCACGAAAATGGTGAATCTATCACCCCAAATCACCACCAAGATCATCAATCTAAGCATGCAAGTATGATTTAGTCATTTCTAAGAGTCATAGAAGGTAGTTATACCTTAGCCACGAATTTGAAGATGAATGAGAGAGATGGAGCTTGAGCTTTCTCCATGGTGAAATGTGTAGGAGAAGAAGAAGAGAGAGGAGAGGAGAGAGGCGCCTGATTTTGGGGAGAGAGTGAGAAGAATGCTGATCCAATAGGGGAAGAGAGGTATGGTGTGGGTGATATGCACGTGTGACACTTGTCACTATACTCACGCATATCAACACTGTCACTCACCTCCCATGCACCTCACACTGTCACTACCATCTCATGCACCTCTACACTTGTCACACACTCTCTCTCTCCCTACACACACACACACACGGTTATTATATATATATATATGTATATGTGTTTAATTATTTAGTTAGGCTATTTAATTAATCAAATTGTTACTTAATAGATACATGTAATAGTGATTCGCTATTACACATAAACCATAGGTCCAATTTTTATTTTCCATGACAAACATTGATATATGTTATCACATATAGTTTAGATGATAAATAATATCATAGGATAAATTAATGGCATCATTTTATGCGATAAAACCCTAAAATTCAAAACTAGGGTTTTCAAATCGAGGAATTTGATCCAATAATTCCTTAATGATCTAGCATTGATTTAATGCAAAATAATACTATAATTACATATAATAATCATAGGAAATTAATTACTATAATTCCTTGATCATTAAACTCACTTTCCATTTCGCCTTTAAACGTTAACGCTGAAACGTGCAAAACGTTAATTATCGACTCATCTCGAAATGGTCGTAATAAAGTTGCAATCACTTTATTAAATTATTCCATTAATAATGGAATTTAATTCTAAGCTTAATTGCTTGGAAAATTTCATGAAATTTTAACTATCGATACGCAATCGACGTTAAAATAATATTGTCGATCCGCTTTATAAACTTCTATTTCTAAATTCACAATTTCGTGAATGTTAAAATAGAATTCATTCCTTCAGAATAATCGAAATCATTATTCGATATCCCACCGATTGAATCATCTCAATAATTTCTAATTTACGGGTTTTAAATACCATAATTAGCATCTAATTCTACGGATATTACAAATTTGTTTTCAAAATTCCAACAATTATATACTATGATTATATACTATAATACAATAATATAACATTATTTAATCATCAAAACCAATTAAATCATCACCTTATGCACATATGTGCTCTCGGTTTTTGATTTAAATAGGTATTTGATTTCCAAAATTATTACAATTATTCACTATGCTTATATAATATAGTATAACAATAATACATCATAACATTTATCAAAACTAATTAAATCATCACCTTCAAGAGTATGGTAGCTTGGTATTATTTGATTTAATATAGCATTTGATCTCAAAAATTCCAATAAAATCATACATCACATTTTTAATACATTAAAGCATTAATACACCATTGGATGTTCAAAATAAAAATCATACACCAACATACATATTCATAAGCTCACGGTAATAATCAAATATTGAGCATAAGTTTTTCAAAATTCTAAAAAATCATAGAGCATATAATCAAGGTCCTAAAGCATTAATATGTCATTGGATGCTTGAAATAAAATTTTATACACCAAGGTATGTTCATATATATCTCACAAGATTTTGAAGAAATAGCCTAGGGTTTTCCAAATTTTTCAAATAATACATATGAACTCTAAACATGATATAGAACAATAATCCATTCCCAAACTAACCAAGAAGCAATCAGTTATCATCATATTATTTTATAAAGCTTTAAAATTATTTAAATATGCTCAAAGTTTCAAAACACTATATATATGTTAGATCCATTCCTAAAATTTAATATACAACATCATATGTTTATTTTAGCATATATTCCCACATATCTTCAAAATAAAATCATCAAGCCACATATATACCACAATACTTGAAATATGAGCATTTAGAACACATATATACACATACATAAATATTCGAACATATATATACACATATGTATAGTTCGACATTTTCGAACCAAGGGAGAGCAAAATCGAAATGTAGTCTTTAGTTTACCTGAATAGAATATGTTTCACAAGAACAATGTAGGTATCAAAGTTGAGTGATGAATGGAGAAGGAGTGAAGAATTTTTATAGGAAGAATGGAGAGAAGTCTCGATTTTTTTCTCGAAATGGAGGGAGAGAGAAATGAGTTCCAAAATGAAATGAGAGTGTATAAGAGAGGGTGTAAGTGGAAGAGTCCCCTATTATCTCCCTCTCTCTCTCGATTTTGCCCAAAATGAGATAAAATCTGCAGCAAATGATGGAGTGAGAGGTGATCATTAGGCTAGAGGAAAAGGCTCTCATGTATTGGTCAAAATAAAAGGTGCTTCATGCTTGTCTCAAGGGTGTAGCGTGGCTATGGGGTTTGGGGCTGATTTAATTTTTGTTACACTCCTTAATACATGATATAATTAATACAAGATCATAGATATATAATACAAGCCATTAAAAATAATTAAACCATTATATAACCATTAATTAATTATCGAGTAAAATGGGGAAAATAGGAATAAAATTATAAATCACACCTATTATTGATACTCATGTAATTTTCGATCTAAATATACTCATATACATTATAATATATGATTTAGATAATAAATAATAGCATAGGATAAAATTATTGCATCAATTATGACGAAACCCTAATTTTAAAATTAGCGTTCAAACCCATATATATATATCATCGAGTTTTAATGGTTCAAAATGATTTTAATGTTTGATAATATTCATATATGTCATAACATATATGTTAGATACCATAGGATAATTTAATGGTATCATTTCATGAAAACCATAGTTTAAGCAATTGGGTTTCCAAAACCCATTTCCAAAATATCGAATTTAAATAGATAAAAATTCGATTTTAATAATTAATAATAATGTAATTATATAAAATAATAATAGAAAATTAATTATAATGATTTCTGAGCATTAACTCATTTTTCAAAACGCCTCAGACGTTGACGCTCAAAACGCCTCAAACGCTCAAAATCGACTCATCTCAAAATGGTCGCAGATAGCTCGACTTACTTTATAAATATATTCCATTTAATATAGGAATTAAGATGGAAATTAATTCCAAGCTTTATCGCCGAAAATTTCATAAAATACCGACGCTCGATACGCTCGACGTTAAAATATATCGACTAATCATTTCGTAATAATAAAATTCCTTAATTCACAATCCTCGTGAATATTGAAAGGAATTCTATGATAATACTGAATCGAAATCACAATATTCAATGTCATAAAATAATAAGAAACCTTAATTCACAAGTTTAAAGTCCGAATCAGACGCTCGCTTTTGAATATTACAATTATATATCATGAATGAAACAAAATTTAAAAGCTTCCCAATTGTGTTTGAGAGAGGTGACCGACTTGTTGGAATAAAAAGTGATCAAATTGTTTTGTTCAAAATTTTGTAAGAGCATTTAAAATTTTGTAGTGATGACATCCTATTATTGATGAGTCACAAAGCAAAATTTTAAAAATCTTGCTTGCTTTGTATGTGAAGGAACCGAGAGTGTAGTATACTTTAAGTGTATTGTTTGTTTTATTCCATTAATGTGATAAGTGATAAGTAAATATAATAGCAAAACATCATTCTTACAAACTCACATTTCTGAGCATTGAGAAAAAATAGTAAGGAGTGTTGTCCATTTTAAATCCCAAACCTTGATACAAAAATCATTTGCACTAAAAATCGAAACGGTTAAAAGGTTAGAATCGAACGATCTCTATTTATACATTTAAATTTTGATTTCCAAACGCTTGATTTTAATATATAGCTTATGTTCCTAATGCTACAAGTATGATAAAACTATGTTATCATGTTAAATTGGTTGTAAATAATGTTTAGTATGATTATATGCTCCATATATGATGATTTAATTACAAGCTAATGATGTTATGATTTTTATAGTGATGCTCGAAAATTTTAGTGTTCAATATATTGATGGATTAGTGATCTATGATGATAGTTAAGTTCATGGTGAATTATTAGAAATTTTGAAATCATATGGTAATTATATATAATTACCGAAAATACTTAAAGATTAAATGTTGATGTACAAATTATGCTTAGGTGATATTATAGCATTTTAATGTTCTAGAGCATTGAAGTACTATATGAATTTACTAGATTTTTAGAAAATGATTTGTTCATTTTGGAAAAATCGATAAGCTTAAGTGTAGGTACAATGATGTGAGAGTTATAATTGTTGGATATTATGATGTATTAATGGCATATGATGATAATTAAGGGTTGTATGATTTAATAAGAATTTTAGAAAAATATTTGCTATATTTAGTGAAAAGGGCCGAAAACATAGGGTTAGGGAAATTAATGTCCAATTTTCCTATAGCTAATGTTAATACATATTATTAATCCTATGATAATATAGTGTATTATATGAATTTAGAAGAATTTTTGGAAGAAGTTTGAGAAAATTTAGCAAGAGGGCCGAGAGCTTACGTTGAGAAATTAAGGGTTTTAATTTCTTTATATCAAGAAAAATAATACATTATATGCTTAGAAAATATTTTAGACCCATTGAGAAATTTATGGGTGTAATATTCCAAAGAAACGAACGATGATTACGGTAATTTAAACCCGTGAATTAGGGTTTTGCCAGATATTATTTTTACGACATCGAATAGTGTGATTTCGATTCAAGATTATTATAACAATTCCTTTTATATTCACTAAGGATTGTGAATTAAGGAATTGAATTATTACGAATTGATTCATTAATATATTTTAACGTCGAACGCAGATCGAACGTCAAGATTTTATGGAATTTCTGAGAAGAAAGCTTGGAATTAATTTCCATCTTAATTCCTATATTAAATGAAATATATTTATTAAGTAAGTACGAACTTACTACGACCATTTTGAGATGAGTCGATTTTGAACGCCTTGAGACGTTTTGAACGTCAACGTCTAGAGACGTTTTGAAAAACGAGTTTAATGCTCAGGAAATTATTATATTTAATTTCCTATTATTATTTTATATAATTACAGTATTAATAAATATTAAAATCGAATTTTGAGCGTTTAAAATTCAATAATTTTTGAAATGGATTTTCGAAAACCCTAATTATATAAACTGTGGTTTTAACACATGAAATTATACCATTAAAATATCCTATGGTATCTAAACTATATATTATGATATATATGAGTATGTTTTGATCAAGATGACATGAGTATCAATAATAGGTGTGAATTATAATTTTTATCCTATTTTCCCTATTATTCTCGAAAATTTCGAATATATGCCTAAGAGGTGATTTAATTATTTTTATGACTTGTATTTTATACCTATGATCATGTATATATATATTGTATTAATGTACAAAAATAAAATAAATCCTACCTATTTAGACCCCTAAACATTAGGCCATCATGGATTGACAAGGCATGCTTGTCACCTCCTTAAACACCCAATGCATGAAGAGCTCCTTTTACACTGCTCAATCATCATCTCCTACTCCCCAAAAATTTGCTGCAATCTCATTATTGTGTGTGTATGTAACCGTGTACAAGAGAGAGAGAAATAGGGGGACTCTTCCCCTTTCAATACACTTTACTCATTATACTCTCTCCAAACATTTTTGAACACACACAACACACTTCACTCTCTCATTTTTCTGTCAAAAACCGAGAGCAACTCTCTCATTTTCAAAATTTTCCTTCTTCTCTTCTTCTTCTCCTACACCATTCCCACCATGGAAGAGAAAGCTCAAGCTCCATCTCTCATTCATCTTCAAATTCGTGGCTAAGGTATAACAACCTCCTATGACTCTTAGACATGACTAAATCATACTTGCATGCTTAGATTGATGATCTTGGTGGTGATTTGGGGTGATAGATTCACCATTTTCGTGGTTATATGAAATGCATACAAGAAGAATAAGCTTAAAATTGAAAACTGGAAGTATGTTACGAAAACAGTAACTTAATAAAATTATTTGACTAAGTTACAGTGGTCAGATGAATGTGAAATTTTACTATGTTGAAATTAAACATGTCTATTACGTCTCTGTAAACTTTCAAGTCAATCCTACTTGATTTGATATTTTAATTCTATTTTTCAAAAACACTGCACAAATCTGTAAAATTTCGGTGTTCATCACCCACGGTCCGTGGCTTTCTTTTCGATTTTGGCTAATGGTAAAACTCTAAAAATTGTCATAAACATAAATTAGCATGTCTAGAAGATTTATGTAAATTTTTAGAATTTTCTAAAAATGTTTACTATTTATTCCAGATTTTACAAGCTAACTGCACAAAACTGTCACGGAGTGATAGCTTGTGGTAAATTATTTTATCTCCCAATCTATTTTGAATCATTGAGTTAGGATTTTTCTGGATTAAACTAGACTTAAGTGGCTTTTCAATATGATTGGTTGCATTCCCAGATTCCTTATAATGAACTCACAGTGAATTTTTAAAGTTGACGCATTACAGTAAGCTTTTCTGGACAAACTGCCTTAGTAAATTTCTATGTTAATCAACTGTTCGTGTACGACTTTTGCGTGAGATGTTCAAGCCATTTTTAGTCCGAATTTGACTTGGGTTTCTTCATAAGAAATGTTCCTTACCATGTCTAGTTGTGATCTGGAAAGTTTGATCCCAAACCAAGCCTTATAAGTATACTGTTCATTGACCCAAAGTCACCTACTGGAAATTTATCCATTCCAACTAGGCAATTTTGAACCTACGTATTTCTCGGTGCATCAAGTATCTTCCAGTATGGTCTTCATGAAACATGTAGTTCTTATTACAAGGTTTCTAAAATGGTATCTTTAAGTGATTTTGGTATTGTGAGTCAAAAGTTACGAGCGTCGCAAAATCCCTCGTCGTTAAGCTAAAATCTGGAAATCCTGAAAATTTTTCTAAGTATAGAAGTCAGTTTGAGCTGCCCACTTTGAGACCGTATATTTCCAGAACCACGACTCTTTTGGATCGACTTCCTTCTTAGAACTTATAGTACATGTTTAGAGGTTTTCAGAATGTATCTTTGTACGGTCATACGTATTTTGAGTCGAGAGTTATAAATCGTCAAAGTATGACACTTGAGTTGTTTTATGCTGTTTTGCCAAAAATTAAATACTTGAAATTTGACTAAGTGTTGGAACTCCCCTAGGTGAAATATACCTTATGTGAATATGGTGATGATCGATTGATACATGGATGATATTAATAAATATTAATGACCATAAGTGTATAATAATACACTATATGAATTTACAAAAATTCTTGGAAATCATTTGGTAATTTTAAGAATTTCGAGAGCATTAAAGAACTATAAGGATTGTAAATCCTTTTTAATTAGGAGTGATAATATATTATATGTCTAAATATTATTTTAGACATATTGGGAATTTATAAAATTTTATAAACATGGATCACTATGTTATAACGAAACGTTTTATTTAATAAACGTTATAATTGAACAATAAGGATTATGGATAAATGGATTAATGTTTAAGAAAAATATTAATAAAGTTCATCGATTTACGTGACAAATCGAGAAATAGGACTTTACGAAAAGAAATCGATTGGAAATCGATTTATAACATGAATTAGTAAGAAATTACTATTAAAAATCCATATGTCGAGAAACGTATAAATACGTTGAACGTTTAAACCGGAAAGGTTAAAACGATATAATTGAACGTGTCTCAAGAACGAGAACGGTTCAATTGAAATACGAATTGAAAAGCGATTGAATTCGTTAAGGAATTCAGTTTATATCGATGTAGAATATCAAGTTTATTCTAGACTCGAGAGTCTCGAGAAACGAGAACGATGTACTAAAACATCACTTTTACGTAAAGGTGTGGACGCGACGCCACTAACGGACGCTGACGAGAAATCAAACTTAAGAACTCAAGTTAGGACGAACCATAGTCCGTGGGCTTTATCTTCACTCATCACATCCCTCAATCCTAAGTAGGATTTAGAAGGATTGTAACTCTAAACAGTATAATTAAACAGGGAATTCTCCTTAACAAAACCGTAATTCATATGACAAGCATGTTCTTGGACTTTATTACATAACTTAAGTTCTTGCAATGAAAATATGTGATATGTACATATGACGATGTACTATCAAGGTATAAAACTTTCAATGACAATATTCCTATTGCTCAACACCGCCCATCCATCATCCGCTCAACTCGCACATTTAAAAAAAATATGTAGGGCTGAGTACAAGAATGCACTCGGTGGACTCATGCTAAAAACATTTGATAATTTAATTACATCGCCAATATCGTAAGACATGAGGTTTTAGTCGAAGGCCTCAGGCTCACTAAAACATTTTCGCTCAGAACATCGCCCGCCAGAATTTTCTTGTGTGTATGATCCGTATCTCATAGTCACAATTCATAACAAGATTAAAATCAAACGCCGAGAGGGAGGCCTCCTTCTACGACGCCGTGACCGCCGTAATCCCGACAAAGACACAATACTCCCACAAGTATATGTTAACATAGCAATAGTTCCAACCTTCACGCCAATCCTAGCTGTGCATTTATCATCCGCACAGACCCGACATTTAAAAGGTTACGCGACCCAAATGACATAACATGTCATAATATAGTTCCAACCATCGCCACGACCTACCCGGCATAACAGATAGATCCATACACAAAATGTAATATTTTTTGGTGTAATGCAAGAAACATTTGTCAACAGTTGTAGAATAAGCATTGTAAAGGAACTCATTTTGGAATAACAGTAAAGTCACATCTTAGTGGGGTAAGAAAAAGGGCTACAAACGGCTTGAACATCTCACGTAAAAGTCGTACACAAACAGTTGATTAACATAGAAATTTACTAAGGCAGTTTGTCCAGAAAAGCTTACTGTAATGCGTCAACTTTAAAAATTCACCGTGAGTTCATTATAAGGAATCTTGGAATGCAACCAATCATATTGCAAAGCCACTTAAGTCTAGTTTAATCCAGAAAAATCCTAACTCAATGATTCAAAATAGATTGGGAGATAAAAATATTTTACCACAAGCTATCACTCCCGTGACAGTTTTGTGCAGTTAGCTTGTAAAATCTGGAATAAATAGTAAAAAGTTTTATAAAATTCTGAAAATTTACATAAATATTCTAGACATGTTAAGTTATGTTTATGCCAATTTTTATAGTTTTACCATTAGCCAAACTCGAAACGAAAGCCACGGACCGTGGGTGATGAACACCGAAATTTTACAGATTTGTGCAGTGTTTTTGAAACATAGAATTAAAATAGCAAATCAAGTTGGATTGACTTGAAATTTTACAGAGACGTAATAGACATGTTTAATTTCAACATAGTAAAATTTCACATTCATCTGACCACTGTAACTTAGTCAAATAATTTTATTAAGTTACTGTTTTCGTAACCTACTTCCAGTTTTCAATTTTAAGCTTATTCTTCTTGTATTCATTTCATATAACCACGAAAATGGTGAATCTATCACCCCAAATCACCACCAAGATCATCAATCTAAGCATGCAAGTATGATTTAGTCATGTCTAAGAGTCATAGGAGGTAGTTATACCTCAGCCACGAATTTGAAGATGAATGAGAGATGGAGCTTGAGCCTCTTCCATGGTGGAAATGGGTAGGAGAAGAAGAGAGAGAGAGAGGGAGGGTCTGAAAATTTTGGGAGAGAGGGAGAAATGGCTGATCCAAAGGGGAAGAGAGGGTATGGGGTGTGGGTGATATGCATGTGTGACACTTGTCACTATACTCACATGCATATCAACACTGTCACTTCCTCCCATGCACCTCTACACTTATCACTACCTCCCATGCACCTCTACACTTGTCACACACTCTCTATACACTCACATGCATGTTTTTATATATATATCTATGTATATATCTGATTTTAATTGATTAGTTAGGCTATTTAATTAATCCAATGTCACTTAGATACATGTAATAGGAAAATCAACAAGATAAACTTGTATACATAAGTGTATAGTTTTCGCTATTATATTATGCCAATGGGTCAAATTTTATTTTCCATGCCAAACATTGATATATGTTATAACATATAGTTTAGATGATAATTAATTTCATAGGATAAATTAATGGCATCATTTTATGCGATAAAACCCAAAATTCAAACTAGGTTTCAAATCGAGGAATTTGATCAATATAATTCCTTAATGATCTAGCATTGATTTAATGCTAAATAATACTGTAATTACATATAATAATCATAGGAAATTAATTACTATAATTCCTTGATCATTAAACTCACTTTCCATTTCGTCTTTAAACGTTAACGTTTGAAACGTTGCAAAACGTTAATTATCGACTCATCTCGAAATGGTCGTAATAAAGTTTCAATCACTTTATTAAATTATTCCATTAATAATGGAATTTAATTCTAAGATTAATTGCTTAGAAAATTTCATGAAATTTTAACTATCGATACGCAATCGACGTTAAAATAATACTGTCGACACGCTTTATAAACTTCTATTTCTAAATTCACAATTCTCAGTGAATGTTAAAATAGGAATTCATTCCTTCGTAAATAATCGAAATCATTATTCGATATCCTACTAATTGAATCATCTCAGAGAATTTCTAATTTACGGGTTTTAAATACCGTAATTAGCATCTAATTCGCGGATATTACATCCTACACCCCTTAAAAGAAATTTCGTCTCAAATTTGCATACCTCATAAACTATGGGTATCTTAACGCCATAACATCATAACTTTTCACGTGCTTTCTTTTTGTCCATGGTTCCTTCATTGGGTTTTCATTAAGGACCCAAACTTGATTCTTTAATCGTTGAATCGTACGATGAAATTAGTCATAGATTTTCATCATAACTCATCTCGAGTCAAAGGTCACGCCATCATGTTGGTTTACGTGAATCGGGTCATTTTCGTATTTCAATCGTGACACGGAAAACATTTCGTACTTTCCCAAATTTGGTGGAAGTACCGAGCTATAAGCTACCAGCCTATCATTATTAGGATCTCGAAAGGTTCTATAAAACGTGGTCTCGACGTTCTTGTATCCGATTTTGTAATTCTCTAGATGGAGAAATCTTAAAATAAACTTAAATTCGCATTTAAAATGCACTCAAATTTATGCGTGATCGTAAGACTTTTGTCCGTCTCAGCTTTTCTTATTCTTTGCCTTATTGGGTAGATATCTCATCGTGTCGCTACGACGTCAGGACTTTATACCTTTTCTCACCTACTTTGTTACAATAAAGTGGTGGTCAATACCTCTTTCCGCAATATGCCTCATAAGGCTATACTGATCGTTATTTGACAGCTACGGTCGTTCATAAACTCACCAAGTGGTACAATACGTTCCCACTTACACTTTGATCTAACATTAATGTTCTATCGTATGCTTAAACGTTTGGGTTGTCCTTCCTGATTGTCTATCTGTCTGTGAGTGGACATCTATGTTAAGGCTCAATCTCGTGTCAAACTCCTTTTGTGAGTTAGTTCAAAATCTAGAGGTACTCTTGAAGTTTCTATCTGAAACGATAGGTTTTGGTACTCCCTGAAAATATACAATTTCCTTTTTGTACGACAGAGCTAACTTTTCGGGTCTACGAGTCATCTGAATAGGCATAGACAAAACATAATTGGTGAGTCAATCCACTACTACCCATATAGTAGTGCGACTTCTTTATGCCTTCGTTGAACTCGCATAAGATTCATGCTACATCATTCCATTTTCATTCGTAGCTCTAGAGATTATAACCTCATATAAGGCCTTTGATACAATGCCTTCACTTGTTGGTAACCGAGACACGGTTCAACAATCATGGTTACATCTCAATTCATCCCTTACTATCTAACCTTTCGTAAATCATAACATATCTTAGAGTCGCTTAGTCAAGTGTATGAGAAGGGTCATAAACTTCATTCTTGGTTTCATCTCTAAGCTTATTATCGCTGAGATATATATGTATGTATAATCCTTCCTTAGACGATATAGCATCGTCCAGCTCCTTAAAATTCTTTAAATTTTCCTTCCTTATCTTAATTTGCATTCTATTCCCATCTCCATTCTCTTTTAGTCATATGTCACCTTGGTGTGAGAGTACAACTTACGTCATTACTAAATGCCCGACTATTTTCGTTCTCATTTTCTTAAACTTTCCAATGAGTTTTCCTTTTTGTTGGGACATACTATGATTTAGGTGAATTTTATAACTTAGGTATTAGATTCTATATTTACCATCCTCGTGTGATCATTTATCACACTTATGATCTTTTACTAATTCGAGCCATCTTTCTCATTCTCGTATCCACATTTCTTTGCTCAAGAATAAATTCAAACTTTGCAAATTGAGAAGGGTTCTTAACTTATTGTCACGGGAGTGATGTCTTCAAGACTTTGGTATTTATCCCATCGTCACTATTTCAAGTGATGAGTTGGAAATTTTCATTCATGTGGCCTAAGTCATTGTGATGCATAAGCTATTATCTTTCTCATATTAATACATAACCTCTCTTTATTACTCCACGTGAAATTTCATTCCTTTTGGGTAGCTATGTTATTGGTCTTGCTACTTTAGAGAGTTCTCAATGGCTCTTTGATAGCGTCGGTTTATCTAAGAAATTCTCGTCTCATTTTAGGTCATCGACGACTTTCATTCTTAATTGCTTTTCCTTTGTCGTCCACATTGATTTCTTCTAAGGATACTATATGCCCGAGGAATATTTCTCCTTTACGCTGAAATACACACATCTGCACTTGGCAAAATCCCGGCTCTTAAAAGTCGTAAGACGCCCTTCAATGTTCTTTATGTTCTTCTTCGTCTTTGAATAGGTAAGAACTTTATCTATAAAGATTAAGATAAAATTTTCCGAGTACGTGTGGAACACTCGACTTTTGAGGTTCATGATCAAGGCTGGTGCATTTGTCATCCGAATGGCTTAACTATTATCTCATAGTAGCCATATCTTATTCGAACTATCTGCTTTCATATTTCGGATACCATTCTATAAAGGCCATATAATATTTCATCAAAATGCCTCACGAGGACTTTTCATACATTACTTACGAGGGTCGGTCTATTAAGCATCGACATTACGGTGTCAGTTCTGTTTACACCCAAAATTTTGGCACCTCCACAACATATTCATAAAATTTTCCGTACTACGCTTATTTTACATATTATAATCACACCGTTTTCATCATGATCCATTATCTACATATAAGTCTTATAGGATCCTAGATTCTATGTCTCGAGTGACCTTCGCCGGAGTCGCACTCTCCTCGAAACTTGCCTTTCTCTAAGCACGTTTTTGTTTCATACTCCCGAGGATTATTCTCCGTAGAGCCGGGGATCCATTGCCCCGTTTCTTCTTCAATACCCAGTTGGTGTTACTTTTATCAGAAAGTATGGCTGGGTTGGTAGCGGTAATTCTCCTAATCCGCGAGGGCGATAAGATCCTGTCCTTTTTGCCCTTCTCGCCTCTTATTGGTACCATTGACGGCACATGACGTGGGGTGGCATTTGGAACATTAGGGTACGAACATTCTATCATGCCGTGCGGTGTAACTTGTCGAGGACTAGGACAAGTACTTGTAGGTGCCGCTCCATACGATTATGGGTATACTTGAGCTCGTTGACAAACTCGTAAGTCCGCTTAGCCTTTGGAATTTTTATCATGGAGAAAATATTCTTTTGAAACTTCTTTTGCAAAGCCCTGCCAATCTGTTGGTAAACGACAGGTAAGTCGTTGGATACCATCCTCATTTGTCACTCTATAACTTTGAGCGTCCATCTAGAGGTGTAAAATTTTCTCCAAATCTGTTCTAAATCCATGCCTAGTTCATAATAAAAAGGCCGATACGCTCATGTGAGTTATAAACTTTTAGGCCTTGGGGTTAACTTCTTACCTGTTAAACTCCCTTTTCCTGCCATTTGTAAACGGATATTTCTAGATAAGTCCGACTTAAATTATGCAATGGAGGAAAATTTTAACCAAGAAGGATCTCTTAAGGAATTAACCATTTTAAGACGTATATAACCTGTAGACTACTTATGTGACTGTTTTACATGTTTTTGTTTTGTTTTTCTTTGTTTTGTTGTCGACGTTTTGATTCCATTCTGGTTATATTTGAACATCTTTTTATTGGAATCGTGATCGTCTTGGTTTTGTGCAGGGAATGTTCATGTTGAAAGCATTTTGAGCTCTTAAGCGCACCCAGGCGCCGGACTCGGCGTAGCCGGCGCTGGGTGCACGTTGCATCGCGAGAGCGCGCTCGACAAGGCCGCGTCCGGCGGTTCCCCTCGTCCGGCGCCGCACGCCCTTATTCCGCCAATACCGCAGACGGCGCTTCCCCATGTCCGCGCCGGGCATCCTCAACCCGCGAGCGCCGCGTCCGGAGTTTCCACGCGTCCCGATCGACATCCTATGTACGACTCGCCCAGAGTCATCGAGTCCGCGCCATATCCGCCGGCGCTACGCTGAAGTGTCGAACTCGCCCGAGAGTCGACGAGTCCGGGCTCCCGCGTCCGCAGCTGCTAGCTCATCCGTGGGTTTCAGGCGGCCCGCGCCGGCCGAGTCCGTATTTGGGATGCTATTGTTTTGAGCACACGAGTCCTGCCAGCGCGTTAATTTTGGCCGCTATATACGTTTTCAAACGCCGAAAACCCGAGACACTATTTCACTTTTTTTTTCCGCCTTCCTTTTGTTCGAGTTCATGCGATTGTTTCTCTAGTTCTACATTCGGACTTTGTTCGCACTCGACTTTTGATTATCAATTCCATCGCTCGATTTGTTCGTAAGTTTCTTCTATTGCTTTATTCCGTTAATCGCTTCGTGTTTAATTATTATTGATTTCTTCGCTGGATTATGATTAATTTTGATAATTGTCGAGTAATCTTGTCTTCGCTCAATTATTTTAGATTCATGCCTAGGGTTTATAATTTCAATTCCATGTTCTTTGATTTAGGGTTTAATTTCGCCTAGATAATTTATCTCGCTTTATCAATTTACGCCTAGTTAATTCGCCTTTCTTTCTTTAATAATTTCTTGCCTAGGTAATCTATCAACCCTTTTGAGATTAGAGTGTTTAGGATTTTAATTGTTTTGTGTGACAACTTAGTAACGCCTGTTAAGTTTTCCTCGAGAGACGACTAGGTTAGCTTTCCTACTACAACACCTCATTCGATTGTGAGTCAATTAAGAGTATACTTTAGTCGAACAAATTTTGGCGCCATGTCGGGAAAACTTTAGGCGCTTATTAATGTTGCATGTTTTTCGCTTTTATTCTTCTCCTCGCCTTTCTTATTTTGTACCGCAGTTGCGTTTGATCTCGCTTTGTCGAGTGTGTGTGTAGGACGCCAAGCTTAAATCCTAGATTGGCATCGCCGTTGAAGTATACTGCAAGTTGAGCAAACCGCTGACCGCTTAGTGTGGCAAACTTTGATCACTCAGATTGTGATAGTTTCGTGAGGACGGTTCTCTCACGGTTGAAGGGGTTTACTACCGTCGACAATTTTTGCTTGAAGAGTTCCTCCAGGGTCATGGGTGATCGAATGAACAACAATCATGACGGGAACGCTGTCCTCGCTCGATGGGGATTACTCGCCCCAAGATAGGGAAACTACAAACCGATCGTGTTATGCCCGCGGCACGGGTATGAGTTGAAGCCAAATCACTTCAACCTCATTCCCACTTTTCACGGCATGGCAAATGAAGATGCCCGAGTTTTATCGAGAATATAATCAAGTGGTGCGCATCATTCCTCCGATGGGCCCGAACGAAGAATAGTTGAAGATGCTACTGCTTCTCTTATTCTTTGAAGGATAAAGCCAAGTCTTGGCTTATGAGTTTTCCCCGACCTCTCGACAAATTGGAATTGTGGTGGAACAGTTTATGTTGAGGTTCTATCCGCAGCAGAAGACGAAGGATCTTCGATCAAAATTATGACATTCAAGCAAGATCTAGATGAGCCGCCCATGAAGCGAGAGAAAGATTCAAGGAGCTTCAAGGCAATGCCCACATCACTTCTTCCCGCTGGTTCATATGCCATTTTTCACGATCGATCCCGAAACCGATCGTGAAAAGGCCGACGACGCAGCAGGGGCAACATAGCTCATATCACGGCCCGAGGCTAGTTTTTTCTCGCCGCTCCTTTTGTTGTGTTTTTTCGCTTTAACTTTTGTTGGATTAGAGACGCATTTTATCTTCTTGAAATCAATGGTGTATGAAGAATTATGCCTTAAGTTGAATTAATTGCGTTGATCTCAATTTTTTGCATCTTGGTATATGGTTTTTAGTTTAATGAAACTTAGGTGTCAATTGAACTGTGGGACATAATTAGAAAGTCGTGTTTAGACAAGGTGTGTGATCGGATGTCATTTGCTTCAGAATGGAACCCGCCTCTTGTATGATCTTTCAAGAAAAAGTGGACAATATAAAAAAAAAAAAAAAAAGAGAAAAGAAAAGAAAATATGTCGTTATTGTGAAATAAGTGGGCTTAAAATTAATAAGGGCTCTACCCTCTTGTCAGGTTGTCTCTAATGGAGACTCTTTGCTATGGGTATAGATATCACGTTAGGATACTCGAGTGTACAACTTGAAGGTTCCACCTAACGATTATTGTCCTATAATCGGTTTTAAGTTCCACATGTTCTTATTTGTTGTTGTCATTTGAGATATCTTACATGAAGGGAACCACATAAGTTGTATATCGATTGAAAGCATGTTGAGTCGAAGCACGCCTATTCTATGATAAGTCACATGTTTGGATTAATAAACGAGGATCATTGTATTGAGAACTATATTATTGAAATGCATTGAAGGACGTGAATATGTGATTAATTCTATTTGAAGTATTGATTCTATGTGTACCATTCCTTTCAAGAAACTAAGATTTGCTCGAGGACAAGCAAAGAGTTAAGTGTGGGGGTGTTGTTTTGCATGTTTTTGTTTTGTTTTTCTTTGTTTTGTTGTCGACGTTTTGATTCCATTCTGGTTATATTTGAACATCTTTTTATTGGAATCGTGATCGTTTTGGTTTTGTGCAGGGAATGTTCATGTTGAAAGCATTTTGAGCTCTTAAGCGCACCCAGGCGCCGGACTCGGCGTAGCCGGCGCTGGGTGCGCGTTGCATCGCGAGAGCGCGCTCGACAAGGCCGCGTCCGCGGTTCCCTCGCCCCGACGCCGCACGCCGTGTCCGGCGTTTCCCATGTCCGCGCCGGGCGCCTCAACCGCGAGCGCCAAGGTCCGAGTTTCCACGCGCGCGCTAGACACCCTATGTACGACTCGCCCGTAGAGTCATCGAGTCCGCGCCATATCCGTCCCCATTGCACAAGTGTCGAACTCTACCAGAGAGTCGACGAGTCCGGTGCCTCCTTGCGTCCGGCGCTGGCTAGCTCATTCGTGGCTTCGTGCGTCCGGCGCTCGGCATGAGTCCGGTGCTGGGATGCCATTGTTTGCGAGCACACGAGTCCGGCGCTGTGCGTTAATTTTGGCCGCTATATATACGTTTTCAAACGCTGAAAACCCGAGACACTATTTCACTTTTTTTTTCCGTCTTCCTTTTTTTTCGAGTTCATGCGATTGTTTCTCTAGTTCTACATTCAGACTTTGTTCGCATTCGACTTTTGATTATCAATTCCATCGCTCGATTTGTTCGTAAGTTTCTTCTATCGCTTTATTCCGTTAATCGCTTCGTATTTAATTATTATTGATTTCTTCGCTGGATTATGATTAATTTTGATAATTGTCGTAGTAATCTTGTCTTCGCTCAATTATTTTAGATTCATGCCTCAGGGTTTATAATTTCAATTCCATGTTCTTCGATTTAGGGTTTAATTCTCGCCTAGATAATTTGTCTCGCTTTATCAATTTCCGCCTAGTTAATTCGCTTTCTTTCTTTTATAATTTCTTGCCTAGGTAATCTATCAACCCTTTTGAGATTAGAGTGTTTAGGATTTTAATTGTTTTTGTGTGGCAACTTAGTAACGCCCTAAGTTTTCCTGAGAGACTACTAGGTTAGCTTTCCTACTACAACACCTCATTCGATTGTGAGTCAATTAAGAGTATACTTTAGTCGAACAATTTTGGCGCCTGTCGGGAAAACTTTAGCGCTTATTAATGTTGCATGTTTTTCGCTTTTATTCTTCTCCTGCGCTTTCTTATTTTGTATCGCAGCTGCTTTGATCTCGCTTTGTCGAGTGTTGTGTATGCAGGGACGCCAAGCCTAAATCCTAGATGGCATCGCCGCTGAAGTATACTGCAAGTCGAGCAAACCGCGATCGCCTAGTGTGGCAAACTTTGATCACTCAGATTGTGATAGTTTCGTGAGGACAGTTCTCTCACAAAGTTGAAGGGGTTTACCACCGTCGACAATTTTTGTTTGAAGAGTTCTCCGGGGTCATGGGTGATCGAATGAACAACAATCATGACGGAACGTCCCTCGCTCGATGGGGATTACTTTCTCCCAAGATAGGGAAACTACAACCGATCGTGTTATGCCTCGCGGCACGGGTATGAGTTGAAGCCAAATCACTTCAACCTCATTCCCACTTTTCACGGCATGGCAAATGAAGTTGCCCCGAGTTTTATCGAGAATATAATCAAGTGGTGCGCTCATTCCTCCGATGGGCCCGAACGAAGAAATGCTTGAAGATACTGCTTTATTCTTTGAAGGATAAAGCCAAGTCTGGCTTATGAGTTTTCCTACCGACTCTCCGACAAATTGGAATTCGTGGTGGAACAGTTCATGTTGAGGTTCTATCCGCAATAGAAGACGAAGGATCTTCGATCGTAAATTATGACATTCAAGCAAGATCTAGATGAGCCGCTCCATGAAGCGAGAGAAAGATTCAAGGAGCTTCAAAGGCAATGCCCACATCACTTCTTCCGCTGGTTCTCATATGCCAATTCTTCTACGACGGGATCCCGAACCGATCGTGAAAAGGCCGACGACGCAATGGGGCAACATAGCTCATATCACACCGAGGCTCTCGACGAAATCTTTGACTTCACGGCGAGCAATTCCTCCGTAAGGCATCGAGCACGCTACGATCTTCCTCACAACTCATTGAGCCCGGATCGATTTGACGTGGCAAATGGCATAGCTCATGAGAGAGATGAACGAGATGAAGTTGAAGCGGCCGAGCTCCCTTCACCACCCCTCAGAGTTCGCCGCCCTCCTCAGAGTTCGGCGCACCTCCACAGAATTTCTATGCATCCTTGTGGAATTTGCATGGAAATGTGACATATGCGGATATTTGCCCTAATATGGGGAGCCCGCCTATGAAGGCGGAGTCCTGTCACGACCCCATTCCGGACCAACCAGACCTGGAGGCGACTAATACTAGGAGTAGTATTTTAGGGATTACGGGTAAAATAAAAATGCATAAGAATAAACTAACATGCTTGAGCGAATATAAGGTGATGTTATAATGTTTTTGAAAAGGTTTGGCCATCGGACCCCAAAACTTGGCACGATCCGATGGGCCTCGATAGATCATAACATAAAACATAAATAAAGGAGTTGAGTATAGCAATGGAAAGTGTGTGAATACATATATGACGATATGCATTCAAGGTATAACCCAAAACATTAAGTAAATCGGCGGGGACACTAGACTCCTCAACACATCCCCATCATCACCATCGAGCTCAACCCGCACATTTAAAACAAACATGCGGGGCTAAGTACAAGAAATTGTACTCGGTGGACTTATGCCGAAAACATTTGATAATATTTGGATTACACGCCAATATCGAGTAAGTCGCGAGTGGTTTTAGTTAAAATGCCTTGGCTTACCAAATCATTCGGTTCATAAACATAGCTTTGGCGGGCATTTTCTTGGTGTGTATGGTCCGTATCTCATAGTCACAATACATAATAATAAATAAATAAATAAGCGCCGAGAGGAGGCCTCCCATCTACGACGCCGTGACCGCCGTAATCCCGCACAAAGACACAATCCTCTCTGCAAGCATATGTTAACACACGTATAGTTCCAACCTTCACGCCAATCCTAGCGGGCATTTATCATCCGCGCGGGACCCGACATTAAAAGGTTGGGTGCTACCACAACAATTGATATAATAGTTCCAACCATTCCACGGCCCTACCCGGGCATAATGAGATAGGATCCATACACAAAACGAAATATTTTTGGCAGGTAATGCAGTAAAACATTTGTTAAACAGTTGTAGGATAAGTGCTGTAAATAAACTTATTTGAAATTAACAGTAAAGTCACGTTTTAGTGGGGTAAGAAAAGGCCCACATTTTAAAGGTAAGAAGCCCACCTGGACTACGGTTCGTTGTAAAAGTACTAGGTTCGATCGTTCGTCAAAATCCGTCGTTGCGTTCAAGGCCCACGCTTTTTACGGCGAGGCTTTAGTACGTCGCTCAAGTCTATCGAGACTCTCGAAAACTTAAGATAACTTTGATATTTCATATCGATGTGAGACTGAATTCCTTAGTGAATTCAATACGTCTCTAATACGTATACGATTGACTTTTCTCGTTCCTCGAGGTACGTTCAACGTATAAGTATTTTTTTTTTCGATATATGGATTTCATTTATGAAATCCTTTCTTACTAATGAGGTATCATACTCAATTAGTATATCTTACGCGTACTGACGTATTGATAAACGTATAATCGTACGTTTGACTTTGAAAAGTCAACGAAGTCAACACTGGTCAACATAGTCAATGATTTTGACTTTTAAATAGTAATTTCTTACTATTTTGCTTTATAAATCGAATTTAATCGATCTGAAAACGTAAAGTCCTATTCCTCGATTTATCTTGTAAATCAAGGACTTATAATTATTTTCGCATTTTTAATAATTCTTTTATAATTAAAAGCGTATTTTGGTTTTAAAACGTTACAAAATGAGCGTTCGTCTCAAACATAGCAATCTATGTTTATAAAATTTTGTAATATTTGAAAACTGTCCAGAATATTAATTTACCAAAATTTATAATTAAAGCAGTTTTAAAAAGGATTTAATATCCTTATTAATTATCGAAATTTTCGATAATTGTCCTAAAAATAGCAAACGACCCTTGAAAAATTTTCTAAACTAATATAGTGTATTATTATACACTATGGTCCAGAATATGAATTTATCAAATTCATATAGTCTTGTTGCTATTTATTTATATATATACATATATAAATATTCACGGTAATTCAATAAATAGGAATAATCATCCAAAAATTCCCAAAATTGGTATATACCTATTATAATATCTCAACATCAGTATATAATATTTTCATAACCCATAGTTCATCATAACTATTTATTTCAATATATAACAATATTTCACGGTAAATATGAGATAATTACCAAATAAATAGCAAACAATTTCTAAAATTCTAAATAAATTCCAACATCATTAAACATTATATTATAACATTGTAACATCATAACATCAACCAAACTAATTTAAATCGTCACCATATGAGCTTATGTTGCTCTCGGTTTTTTCGATTTATTTAGCATTTGGTTTTCAAAATTCAACAATTATATACTATGTTTATACACTATAGTATAGTAATATAACATCATAATATTTATCAAAACTAATTAAATCATCACCTTCAAGAGCATATCACTCACGGTTTATTTGATTTAATTTAGTATTTGATTTCAAAAATTCTAATAATTTCACACAATGTATAAACAATATACTAAAGCATTAATACACCATTGCATGTTCAAAATAAAATCATACACCAACCTATGAAATTTAAATGCTCACGGTAATTTTATAAAATAAAGTATATGATTTTCAAAATTCTAATTAAATCATAGAACATATAATCAAGGTTCTAAAGCACTAATATGTCATTGCATGCTTGAAATAAAAATTATACACTAAGATACTTCATACATAGGCTCACGGTATTTTAAAATTTAAGCTATGGTTTTTCAAAAATTTCTAAATCAATACTATAGTCTTAAATCATAACATAGATCAATAATACATGCTTAGAATATATCAAGAAGTATTCGGTCATCATCCAACATTTTATAGCATTTTTGAAAATTATTTCTAATGCATACTATGGTTCGAAAATCATGAATATATAGGTTACATCCTTACAACATTTCATATATAACATCTCATGTTCATGCTTATATTTTTCAAAATAAAATCAACAAGGACATAGACATAACCATAGCTCATGCTCAAGAACAATTAAACACATATATAAACTATATAAAACTTTGAAACCTACATATATCTAAAAGCAGTTTGAAATTTTCAGTTTAGAAGAGGTGAATAATCGAAGCTATTGGTCCTTGGTTTACCTTTGAAATGGAATAGAATGACAAGTACAATGTGGATGTCCAAACTTGGTGGAGAAATGAAGAAGAAGGAAGAAGAAAATCTGAAAATGGGGAGGATGGCTCGATTTTGGCTGAAGAAGATGGAGAGTAGAGAGTGTTTTGAGAGAGTGTTTAGTGTTGGAAAAGTTTGGAATGAGTGAGTATGAGAGAAGTGAAGAGTCTCTCCTATTATCTCTCCTCTCTCGATTTTGGCAAGGAAGAGGGCAAAATCTGCAGCCCTTGGGAGTAGTATAGGTGATGATTGAAGTGTGTTAAAGAGCTATTCATGTATTGGGCAATTTTAAAAGTAGAAATCATTTGCATGGGGAAGAGATGGAATCATAGCATGGGGGGTTCAAGGGCTGATTTTAATTTCTAATTACACATAATATATGTATTAATCATAGTATAGATCATAGATATATAATACATGCCATAAAAATAATTAAATCATCACTTATGCAATTTTGGAAATTACCGATAACAATTATTGAAAATAGGATTAAAATATAAATTACACCTATTATTGATACTCATGTAATTTTCGTCCCAAATATACATATATATATCATAATACATGCTTTAGATATTAAATAATTGCATAGGATAAAATTATTACACATTTCATGAATTAAAACCCTAATTTGAAAGTTTGGGTTTCAATTTTATAAAACTGAATCCTTCGATTTTGTGGCTGGAAATCTGATTTAATGCTTAATATTATTCATATATATCATATTATAAAGTTTAGATACCATAGGATAATTTAATGGTATCATTTCATGTGATAAAACCCTTATTTATAAGATTAGGGTTTTCAAATTGTAAATAAGAAATATCGAGTTTTAATACTCAAATATTGGTTAAAAAAAATAATTAATACTGTAATTATACAAAATAATAATAGGAATTAATTATTTTAATTTTCCGAGCATTAAACTCATTTTCAAAACATCTCTGAGCGTTAACGTTCAAAGCGTCTCAAAGCGTTCAAATCGACTCATCTCAAAATGGTGTGATAGTTCATACTTACTAAGTAAATATATTCCATTTAATAAAGGAATTAAGATGGAAATTAATTCCAAGCTTCCCGCCTCGAAATTTTCATGAAAAGTCGGCGTTCGATCTGCGTTTGGCGTTTAAAATATTGACGAATCATTTCGTAATATTTCAATCCTTTAATTCACAATCCTTATTGAATTACGAAAAGGAATTCGTTATAACGATATCGTATCGAAGTCACAAGATTCGATGTCGTAAAAGTTAATACACTGACAAAACCACAATTACGACTCGAATACCGTAATCGTATATTCGTTCTTTGGAATATTACATTCCACCCCTTACGAAAAATTTAGTCCCGAAATTTGTATACCTCTTAGAAAAATAAATCGGGTACTTTTCCTCATTGCCTCTTCAAGCTCCCCGTGGCTTCTTCGTCAGTGGTGTCTCCACAAGACTTTAACTAACGGAATCGACTTGCTCCGTAGTTCTTTGAACTTTGTGGTCAAGTATGGCTGCGGGTTCTTCCTTATAGCTCATGTCCGCTCGAGGATCACGTCGTCTTGATGAATCACGTGCTTTGGGTCGTGAGCGTATTTTCGTAATTGTGAGGCGTGGAAAACATTATGGACATTTCCTAGGTTTGGCGGAAGAGCCAACCTATAAGCTCTTGGACCTATCCTTTCTAGGATCTCATAAGGTCCTATGTAGCATCGGTCTAAGCTTTCCTTTCGGGCCAAACGACAATCCCTTTTGATGGAGACTTTAAGAAATACTTTGTCTCCATCCTCAAAGCGTAGCTCGGATCTCAGCGTGTCGGTAAGATTTCCGTCATCACGAGCCTCTTTTATCCTCATCCTAATTTGTCGAGCGATTTCGATCATTTCACTCACCGCATCGGGCCCTATGACTTTTCTCTCACCGACTTCATCCCGATAAAGTGGTGATCTACACTTTTGCCATACAAGGCTTCGTGTGGGGCCATGCCGATCGTCGCTTGATAGCTGTTGTTGTAAGCAAATTCAATCGGTAAAATATCTTCCCATTTTGTACCGCGATCCAAAATTCTGATTCTAAGCATATCTTCTAGCGTTTGGATCGTTCTCTCCGATTGTCCATCGGTTTGTGGGTGGAATCTTTGTCTTGAAGTTTAATCTCATACCAGTTCTCTCGCAAACTAATCCAAAATCGGATGTGAACTTGGAGTCTCGATCAGAGGTAATCGATTTTGGCACTCCATGTAGTCGTACAATTTCCTTAACATACAGCTGGGCCAACTTATCAGATCCATAAGTGCTTTGAATAGGTAAAAAGTGAGCACTTTTGGTAAGCCTATCCACAATTACCCATATGGTTGTGTTCCCTCTTCTTGATTTGGGTAAGCTTGTTGAAATCCATCGTTATATCGTCCCACTTCCATCTGGGATTTCCAACGGTTGTAACTTCCCATAGGGTCGTTGGTGTAAAGCCTTCACTTGTTGGCAAACAAGACAGCGTTCTACGAAGGAAGCTATGTCTCGTTTCATGCCTTCCCACCAAAAATTTTCCTTCAGGTCCTGGTACATCTTAGTACTACCTGGGTGGGCGGTGTAGGGCGTATCGTGAGCCTCACTCATGATTTCGTTCTGGAGCTCTGCGTCGTCAGGAACGCATATCCTACCTTCAAACAATAAGGCGTTATCCGGTGCCTCTTGGAAATTCTTGAATCCTTCAGACCTTAGTCTTTCTCGGATCTTTTCCAACTTTTCCTCAATCCTTTGTCTCTCGACAATTCTCTTTCTTAGATCAGAGGTCAGTGTGAGTGTAGCGATACAACTCACGATTGTTCTGGGTGGTTCAACTAGTTCAATCTTCATCCTGCCAAACTCTTCAACGAGTTTTTCCTCTTGTACAAAGAGACATCCTAACTTGGTATGACTCTTACGACTCAAGGCGTCAGCTACTACATTCGCCTTGCCCGGGTGATAGTTAATACCACAGTCGTAATCCTTTACTAATTCTAGCCATCTTCTTTGTCTCATGTTCAGATCTCTTTGTTCGAAGAAATACTTCAAACTTTTATGATCCGTGAAGATCTCACATCTCACACCATAGAGATGGTGTCTCCAAATTTTTAGGGCATGAACTACAGCTGCTAATTCCAAATCGTGGGTTGGGTAGTTCAGCTCGTGGGGTCTGAGTTGTCGAGATGCGTAAGCTATCACTTTTCCTTCTTGCATCAAAACACAACCAGTCCGGTCTTAGATCGTCGGTATAGACCACATACCCTTATGCATACGGGATTTGCTAGGCGGTGCCTTGGTCAATTTCTCTTTGAGTATTTGGAAACTCATCTCGCTTTCGTCCGTCGATTGAACTTGATTCCCTTCGGAGTAGGCGGGTTATTGGCCTTGCAATCTTGGAGAATCCTTGATGAATCTCCTATAGTAGCTGACTAATCTAGGAAGCTTCTAATTTCGTCTTTGTGTTTTAGGTGATTTCCATTCTTGCGGCCTCTACTTTGGTGGATCTACTTTTATACCTTCAACAGACACAATGTGTCCAAGGAACATAACTTCCTTCACCAAAACTCGCATTTGCTAAACTTAGCAAAGAGTCTTTCATTCTCAAGGTTTGCAAAACCGTTCAGATGTTCCTTATGATCCTCTTCATTCTTTGAATAAATAAGGATGTCATCTATGAAGACCAAAACAAACTTATCCAAAATGGATGAAATACTCATTCATGAGGTCCATGAACACGGTGGTGCATTGGTTAATCCGAATGGCATAACTATGAATTCATAGTGGCCATATACGGTTGAATGCGGTCTTGATACATCTTGAGGCCGTATTTTAGGTTGGTGGTATCGACTTAAGATCAATCTTGAGAATACACCCGCTCCTCGCAATTGGTCAAACAGTCATCAATGCGGGCAAAGGGTATTTGTTCTTTAGTGTCATCTTATTTAGTTCTCTATAATCGATGCACGTCCTCAAAGAACCATCCTTCTTCTTAACAAACAAAGCAGTGCTCCCAAGGTGAAACACTCGGCCTAATGAATCCCGGATCGAGCTCTTGGATTTGGATTTTCAGCTCTTCTAGCTCCTTTGGGGCCATCCTATAGGGCGCCCGACCTTTGGGGCTGATCACGGCTCCAAGTCGATGGTAAACCCGGTTATCATTGGGGGTAGTCTGGCGATTTTGAAATCGTCAGGAAATTCTCGGACAACTTCAATGTCTTCTACCCGCTCGGGTTTATCTTCATCGTTTAAATAAACAAGGAATGCATGGCATCCTACGGTTCATCATCCTCCTAGCTTGTAGTGCGGATACTATCGGGATTCTCCTTCCCATGCGATCCGTGAAAATCGTAGCTTCTTGTCGAGGAAAGTGAAGCGAAATTTTCCTTTCCTACAGAGAATCGTGGAATGATTCCTAGCTAACGATCCATTCCTAGGATTATGTCTACATCGTCCATGGGTATTATGTTTAGATCGTTAGCCGAACCTTAAGTGATCCTAATGTCGATTCTAGGTTCGAGCAAAAGTGGGTATGGTCATAATCCCTCCTATAGGCGATGAGATTCTCATATCTGCTTGATTTTTCGGACCTAAGGCTCGGCATTTCACGCATGATTTTGCAATGAAGGAATCGCGGCACCGTATCGAACAGTACTATAACGGTGGGTTGAGGAGAACTCCCATACCGCCAAGTTTCCTTAGTTACATTAGATTCGCCTCTGTGCGGGCGTAGGCTCGGCGCAATTTGAGGTGACGGGGCCGGTCACCGCTGATTTGGCGGTTGTTGCTGGCTTTATTCTTTGCCATTCTTGGCGTTGGCGCGATGGTTGTCGCCTCTGTTGTTGTTGTGGCGGTGGGCTGCCGCCACCGCCATTCTGGGATTTGTTGTTGTGGCGGCCGCCTTTATTTATTCTTTGGAGTTGTTGTTGTTGAGGTGGGGTGTTTGCCCTTTGGAGTTCTTTGGGGTTGAAATTTGGAGCTGCTGCGGTGGTGGGGCAAGTGTGTATAGCCCTCAATGGTGAGCATTGCCCGTTTGGTTGGCCTTCCATCCGAGCGTGACATCGGGCAATTGTTGGCGTAATGCCCGTTCACCCGCATTTGTAACGACTTACCACGTTTGCGTGCACACACCTCGTGTGCTCTATGGCATCTAGGGCATTGAGGTGCCCTTGACTGGTCCTGTGGTCCCCTTGCCGGTGGAGCATGAGCTGCTCTCTTCCAGCTTTGTCCCTGCTGCGCCGGGTTTCCTTGCCACGGGCGCTTGTGACTTGCTTCTCCGTAGTTTCGCGGTTGTTATTTCGCGGTTGGGCTCTGATTCCTTTTCCCTTATCCGAATTTCCGTGTGCACGAGGCGACCTTTGTCTTATTCTCGCTCATAGCTGCCTCAATATCCAAAGCTCGTGCTAGAGCTTCGGTGTAAGATAGGTCTCCATGGCTGGCAAGAGACATGCGTATCTCCATTCTTAGCCCTACTTACGAACTTTTCCGACATCTTCAAGTCGGTGTCTACTAGATCCGCGCATATCTTGGCGTCTCGCGAGAAAGTGCGATCGTGATCGATTCGGATAATTTTTCTTGTTTTAGCAGGAAAAATTCCTGCCTCTTTTTCCCCCTATAACTTTTGGGGATATACTTTTCGTACAGCTCTCTCTTGAAATCCTCCCACGAGAACTCTTCTAGTTGTTCATTGTAAGGTCTTCTTCACGGCCTCCCACGGAGAAGTCGGTGGTCCGATGGTGAAAGTAACACACGACATCCTTTCCTGTGCCGTGCACCTTAGGAAAGTGAAAATCCGTTCAATGGCCCTAACCCATTGTTCGGCTTCTTCCGGGCTCCCCTTTCCGTTAAAAACAGGAGGGTTTTGCCTCAAGAATAGTTCTTCGATCCTGCGATCGGGTTGAGGTGGAGGCGGTGGTTGGGGATTATCTTCTGGTTCTTGTTCGGGGATTCTACCCCTTCCTCTAGGTCTTCCTCGACCTCTGGGTCCTCTTTCTGGGTTTCTCCTCGGAGGCATTCTGCTATATAAAACATACCATCGTTAATTATTAAACGCTTACAACTTAACAAAATAGGTTTTCATAGCTTCTTTTTAAAGCGATATAAAAGTAAAACAATTCATCCATAGCATAGACAACTGCCACCAAAAAGGCCCCACTTGGGTCAAAATATATGTGGATCGATAACCAAGGTTTGTCAAAACAAGGTGTCTAACATAGAGAATCATAGAAAATTGAAATAACAGGTTTCGGGCCATGGCCAAAAGAAGATCCAAAAAAAAAAAAAAAAAAGCTAGCACACATGCTAGTCATAACAAGCGATTCTAATTAAAACATCGCCTAAGGTCTTCACGAGTTTCCTTCCTACTCGCGTCTTCGTGGTCTTCCTCTTCTTGAGTCATCTTCCTCATCGAATCGTCCTCACGGTCGTACTACTGGATGGTCTGCTGGCTTCCATCATCGGTATGTCGCGAGGGTCCAAAGTTATCCGCGCCGTATAAGTCGTAGTTGTGGCGGATCGGATGTAGCATACCGGGCCGGGTCATATCCGTGGAAGGTATCTAATACTCTCATCCATGTTGTCCGTGGAAGGGCTCTTCGTCTTCGGGTGGTGGTGGATCGGATGCAGGTGGTAGGGGCGGTAGTGGCGGACGTACTGGGTGTCCAAAAACTGCGGTGGCAACACGGGCTCTCCCAAGGCTCTAGGGCGTGCTGCCCTATCCACCTCGTACATCCTACCCTCGTCCACTCGGTACAGGGGTATCACTGGATCAACCTGTCTCGGAACCTCAAGGTACAGCCACTCTGGCGACTCATCACGCCAAGTGTACTCCCGTGGAGGGAGATAGGGTCCCATCGGTGCGGCTCCATAGATACTGTACACGTAAGTCAGGTGACTCACGAACCTGGGCAGATCCCCAATCAAATCATAACCTCGGGGAATGCGATAGATGTAGTCTCCGATACCTCGGGCATAACCATCCAGTACAAGGGGTATAGCTAGAAGTCTCTTGATGCCATCGTGATCGGTTGCGCCATAGGCTCGGGCTCCTCCACAACCGAAGGTAGTCGCTGAAACTCACCTAGGTCTTCCCCGGCGCACATCCAACATTCCCTATAGGTGCGCATCAGCTCCTCGGGTGGGGCATGAGGTCCGACCCTCCTCCTAGCGATATAGCGCATCTCCTCCATCTGCCACGGTAAAAGAAAAAGAAAAACTAACGTAAGCCAACTATCGTCATCTTAAAACAGAAAGGATAGCATAACGAGAAGCAACTAGGCTAGAACTAACAATTCTATAAGGTAGGCATCATCATAATGTACAATATATACCACAACTTACTTTCTTAGTCTTATCCAAACATATACATATAGTTAATGATATCTTAACATACACTACGAGACCCTTGTCTTATATCAAACACTTAAGCTAGAGTTCAACAGACTCTATCGTATTCTGGAGACAGAATTAGGGATTCTGTTCTTCATAACAAATGAAGATCAGTGCGTTAGGAGTACGTAGGTGCAAACCATGCATAAATCGGAGTCCTAACGAGGGAGATCTAGCTAAAACAAATCTACTGCGCAGTGCAGGAAATTTGCGCGATTGTGTAAAAATATCAATCAAGGTGTATGTCGACGTAAGACGTCTATCATCTTCGGGTTCTTAAGCCGAGGCTGCACATCTTGAAGCCGTAAGTGACGTCCATGTCGTGATTCGTGTTGCTGGTCACTTGTGTCGAAGTGATGATGGAGTGCCGACGTCATTTAGCTTAAAGGTTGGGGTCGTCCTCGTTCGTCCTTCTCGCTCGTCTTCCATCGTCCGTGCTCAAGGGTATCATTACTTTCATTCTTCCTATCGTTCTTTTGTTCGCATAAGGAAAAGAAGTTCGTACTTCTACGTTCTTTCACGATATGTGGGCATGCTCCTTAGAGTCTAAGTTTGTCTCATGATAACATATCATTCATCATAAATAAGATTTTGAAAGTCGGAAAGTAAAGTTTTATTTGCAAATTTGGAAGCATGATTTCAAAAGACAGTCATGACCAACTCATATACATATTAAAATGAATTCATTCGTTTCATGTTGATCGTTCGACTTGATACTACCATACACTTCCATCTCAATACTTGAGCAATTGTATTGGCTAAAAAAAAATTTTGGAAAGAGTTTTCTTTCTCAACTTCAAAATTTTCATAATAATAATATTTCTCAAAAGTTCCTCTAACTTGCTCATCATGCAGAAGTTTTCCATTTCATGAGTTTGAGAAAGAAATGCAGTTACCTTTTTCCCGGTTGAGCTCGATGTGATGGAGTGTTGAGAGGAGTCAGTAGGTTTCTAGAAGTCCAGTGACTCGATCTAGACTTAGAATAAAGGTCTTGGGTTTCAAAGAGCAAAAGCGCTCGATACCTTACATCACGACCCCAATCCGGACCAACCCGAGCTGGAGGCGACTAATACTAGGAGTAGTATTTTAGGGATTACGGGTAAAATAAAATGCGTAAGAATAAACTAACATGCTTGAAGAGAATATAAGGTGATGTTATAATGTTTTGAAAAGGTTTAGGCCATCGGACCCCAAAACTTGGCACGATCCGATGGGCCTTGATAGATCATAACATAAAACATAAATAAAGGAGTTGAGTATAGCGGCGGAAAGTGTGTGAATACATATATGACGATATGCATTCAAGGTATAACGAACATTGAAATAAATCGGCGGGGACACTAGACTCCTCAACACATCCCCATCATCACCATCGAGCTCAACACGCACATTTAAAACAAACATGCGGGGCTAAGTACAAGAAATTGTACTCGGTGGACTTATGCCGAAAACATTTGATAATATTTGGATTACACCGCCAATATCGAGTAAGTCGCGAGGGTTTTAGTTAAAATGCCTTGTCTTTACCAAATCATTCGGTTCAGTAAACATAGCACGGCGGGCATTTTCTTGGTGTGTATGGTCCGTATCTCATAGTCACAATACATAATAATAAATAAATAAATAAGCGTCGAGAGGAGGCCTCCCATCTACGACGCCGTGACCGCCGTAATCCGTCTGATAAAGACACACTCTCTGCAAGCATATGTTAACACACAGTATAGTTCCAACCTTCACGCCAATCCTAGCGGGCATTTATCATCCGACCACGGGACCCGACATTAAAAGGTTGGGTGCTACCACAACAATTGATATAATAGTTCCAACCATCTCCACACCTACCCGGCATAACAGATAGGATCCATACACAAAGCGAAATATTTTTGGCGGTAATGCGGTAAAACATTTGTTAAGCGGTTGTAGGATAAGTCTTTGTAAATAAACTTATTTGAAATTAACATGAAAGTCACGTTTTAGTGGGGTAAGAAAAGGCCCACATTTTAAAGGTAAAAGCCCACGGACTACGGTTCGTTGTAAAAGTACTAGGTTCGATCGTTCGTCAAAATCCGTCGTTGCGTTTGCGTCCACACGCTTTACTGGCGAGGCTTTGTACGTCGCTCAAGTCTATCGAGACTCTCGAAACTTAAGATAACTTTGATATTTCATATCGATGTGAGGCTGAATTCCTTAGTGAATTGATACGTCTCTAATCGATACGATTGACTTTTCTCGTTCCTCGAAGTGCGTTCAGCGTATAAGTATTTTTTTCGATATATGGATTTCATTTATGAAATCCTTTCTTACTAATGAGGTATCATACTCAATTAGTATATCTTACAGCGTCTTGACGTATTGATAAGCGTATAATCGTGCGTTTGACTTTGAAAAGTCAGCGAAGTCGACCCGTCGACATAGTCGATGATTTTGACTTTTAAATAGTAATTTCTTACTATTTTGCTTTATAAATCGAATTTAATCGATCTGAAAGCGTAAAGTCCTATTCCTCGATTTATCTTGTAAATCAAGGACTTATAATTATTTTCGCATTTTTAATAATTCTTTTTATAATTAAAAAGCGTATTTTGGTTTTAAAGCGTTACAAAATGAGCGTTCGTCTCAAACATAGCAATCTATGTTTATAAAATTTTGTAATATTTGAAAACTGTCCAGAATATTAATTTACCAAAAATTTATAATTAAGCAGCTTTTAAAAAGGATTTAATATCCTTATTAATTATCGAAATTTTCGATAATTGTCCTAAAAATAACAAACGACCCTTGAAAAATTTTCTAAACTAATATAGTGTATTATTATACACTATGGTCCAGAATATGAATTTATCAAATTCATATAGTCTTTTTGCTATTTATTTATATATACATATATAAATATTCACGGTAATTCAATAAATAGGAATAATCATCCAAAATTCCCAAAATTGGTATATACCTATTATAATATCTCAACATCAGTATATAATATTTTCATAACCCATAGTTCATCATAACTATTTATTTCAATATATAACAATATTTCACGGTAAATATGAGATAATTACCAAATAAATAGCAAACAATTTCTAAAATTCTAAATAAATTCCAACATCATTAAACATTATATTATAACATTGTAACATCATAACATCAACCAAACTAATTTAAATCGTCACCATATGAGCTTATGTTGCTCTCGGCTTTTTCGATTTATTTAGCATTTGGTTTTCAAAATTCAACAATTATATACTATGTTTATACACTATAGTATAGTAATATAACATCATAATATTTATCAAAACTAATTAAATCATCACCTTCAAGAGCATATCACTCACGGTTTATTTGATTTAATTTAGTATTTGATTTCCAAAAATTCTAATAATTTCACACAATGTATAAACAATATACTAAAGCATTAATACACCATTGCATGTTCAAAAATAAAATCATACACCAACCTATGAAATTTAAATGCTCACGGTAATTTTATAAAATAAAGTATATGATTTTCAAAATTCTAATTAAATCATAGAACATATAATCGAGGTTCTAAAGCACTAATATGTCATTGCATGCTTGAAATAAAATTATACACTAAGATACTTCATACATAGGCTCACGGTATTTTTAAAATTTAAGCTATGGTTTTTCCAAAATTTCTAAATCAATACTATAGTCTTAAATCATAACATAGATCAATAATACATGCTTAGAATATATCAAGAAGTATTCGGTCATCATCCAACATTTTATAGCATTTTTGAAAATTATTTCTAATGCATACTATGGTTCGAAAATCATGAATATATAGGTTACATCCTTACAACATTTCATATATAACATCTCATGTTCATGCTTATATTTTTCAAAATAAAATCAACAAGGACATAGACATAACCATAGCTCATGCTCAAGAACAATTAAACACATATATAAACTATATAAAACTTTCGAAACCTACACATATATCTAAAACAGTTTCGAAATTTTCAGTTTAGAAGAGGTGAATAATCGAAGCTATTGGTCCTTGGTTTACCTTTGAAATGGAATAGAATGACAAGTACAATGTGGATGTCCAAACTTGGTGGAGAAATGAAGAAGAAGGAAGAAGAAAATCTGAAAATGGGGGAGGGATGGCTCTCGATTTTTGGCTGAAGAAGATGGAGAGTAGAGAGTGTTTTGAGAGAGTGTTTAGTGTTGGAAAAGTTTGGAATGAGTGAGTATGAGAGAAGTGAAGAGTCTCTCCCTATTATCTCTCCTCACTCTCGATTTTTGGCAAGGAAGAGGGGCAAAATCTGCAGCCCTTGGGAGTAGTATAGGTGATGATTGAAGTGTGTTAAAGAGCTATTCATGTATTGGGCAATTTTAAAGTAGAAATCATTTGCATGGGAAGAGATGGAATCGGCGCATGGGGGGTTCAAGGGCTGATTTTAATTTCTAATTACACATAATATATGTATTAATCATAGTATAGATCATAGATATATAATACATGCCATAAAAATAATTAAATCATCACTTATGCAATTTTCGAAATTACCGATAACAATTATTGAAAAATAGGATTAAAAATATAAATTACACCTATTATTGATACTCATGTAATTTTCGTCCCAAATATACATATATATATCATAATACATGCTTTAGATATTAAATAATAGCATAGGATAAAATTATTACACATTTCATGAATTAAAAACCCTAATTTCGAAAGTTTGGGTTTCAATTTTATAAAAACTGAATCCTTCGATTTTTGTGGCTGGAAATCTGATTTAATGCTTAATATTATTCATATATATCATATTATAAAGTTTAGATACCATAGGATAATTTAATGGTATCATTTCATGTGATAAAACCCTTATTTATAAGATTAGGGTTTTCGAAATTGTAAATAAGAAATATCGAGTTTTAATACTCAAATATTGGTTAAAAAAAAAAATAATTAATACTGTAATTATACAAAATAATAATAGGGAATTAATTATTTTAATTTTCCGAGCATTAAACTCATTTTTCAAAACATCTCTAGACGTTAACGCTCAAAACGTCTCAAAACGTTCAAATCGACTCATCTCAAAATGGTCGCAGAAGTTCATACTTACTAAGTAAATATATTCCATTTAATAAAGGAATTAAGATGGAAATTAATTCCAAGCTTCACCGCTCGAAATTTTCATGAAAAGGCGGCGTTCGATCACGCGTTTGGCGTTTAAAAATATTGACGAATCATTTCGTAATATTTCAATCCTTTAATTCACAATCCTTATTGAATTACGAAAAGGAATTCGTTATAACGATATCGTATCAAGTCACAAGATTCGATGTCGTAAAAGTTAATACACACAAAACCCTAATTACGGGCTCGAATACCGTAATCGTATATTCGTTTCTTTGGAATATTACATTCCGACTGCTCAACACACCTCGATCTATCATCTGCTCAACCTGCACATTTAAAAACAAACATGCAGGGCTGAGTACAAGAATGCACTCAGTGGACTTATGCCAAAACATTTTATCATCTTTAAATTACAACGACCCGTCATGGTAAGACCTGAGGGTTTTATTGGAAATGCGCGTGCTTTGTAAACATTTCATCATTATCATAAATCATCGCTTGCGACATTTTTCCTTGTATGTATGATACATATCCATTTCTTTCATTTCTCATATAACATCTCATAAAATCATCTCGCCGTGGAGGCCTCCTCACAGTGGCCGTGTTTGCCGAGAACTCTTTCGACAAACGATACAAAATAGTGCACAAAATCCTTGCCACTCCGGCACATGATCACAATTCTCAATCATCCTTGCGAGTTCTGACAAGGATACAAATTCAATCATCTCATAAGTTGGGAGCTACCCAACATCATTCACAATTCGTTCATGGATAGGATACATACATAAAACATAAAGATTTGGGCATGTAATTAAATAAATCATTTCATCATCATTTCTTGCAAATAAGCATCGTAAATAAATTTCTTTAAACAATTTCTTTCTACGCCAACGATCACGTCCGCGTCCCACTTTTACGTAAGAAGCTAATTTAGTATGTCGGTCATGTTTTTCGAGAACGTCAAAGTCTAACAAACTTTGATAACTTTCTATTATAATACTTCGCATCTTTTAACTAAATTAGTACGTCGTTTCATCGCATATCTTAACTAAAATTTCTCGTTCTTCAATAGAGGCGTGTCGATCTGACCTCATATTAATCATTTAGATTAAGCGTCGAACTTATACTAACGTCTTTCGATAAAATAATTTCAATTATGAAATCATTTCTCACAAAGAGATATTCTTATAAATTTAATCGTTTTACGTATTAGTGTATTTATTCAACGTATATCAATAACATTGATCACATACTAATGTATTTCATACGTTTAGTCTTAAGTCGATGATTTTGACTTTTCTTAACATATTTTTCTAATTATTCATATATTTGATAACCAATTTCCATATAAATCGATTTACAATCGATTTCTTATCAAATAACCATAAATCTCGATTTTTTACGTTATTCAACAAACATGATCAATACTTTACTCAAGTATGATCTAACTTGTACATTACATATTATTTTTCACATATAACGTTATTTAACATAACGTTTAGTAAATAAACATAGTATCCTATGTTTATAAAATCCCATAAATTCATAGTAAGTCTAAAATATATTATAGGGACATAATATGTGATTTTTCTTGATAAAATGAATTTAATACTCTTAATCCTCATGCTTAAGCTTTCGGCCCTTATACATTAATTCTCAAAATTCTTCCAAAAATTCTTATAAAATCACACAATGCTCTATATTATCATAAGATCATTAATATGTATTTACATTAGCTATAGGAAAATTGGACATCACTTTTCTATTCTTTATAGTTCTCGATATTTTTACAAATATATCCAAACATTTTTCTAAAAATTCAATAATTTCTCACGACACTTAATCATCATCCTATATCATTAATATAACATAATATCCAACATCTACAAATCACACATCAATGTATCAACCTTAGGCATTCTCGAAAATTTCCAAAACATGAACAACTCATTTTATAAAAATCTAATAAATTCATGTAGCACCTACTTTAGGCTCTAGATCAATAACATGCTATAATATAACTTAAACATTAATTATACACCAACATATGAATTTCATTCATTTTCGGCTATCTCAAAATACATTGCATATTATTTCTAAAAATTTCCAATAATTCACAATGAGTTCCTTTTCTATCATATATCATAAATCCATTAACATATGAACATTAATAATTTTCGATCACCACCATAAAAATTATAACATGCTTAGGCTTTAATTTAAACACTACATATGTTCATTCTTAACATAATAATCATAATTAACAAATCACTAAGCATGATAACATAATAATCATATTAATAACATTTATAACATAAGCATTATATTAAAATCAAACGGTTGGAAATCAAAAAATTTCACGTATAACTAAAGCTCGTTCGATTCCTAACCTTTTAATCGGCTTGGATTTTTAGTGCAAGGATTTTTGTATCAAGGTTTGGGATTTAAAAGAAGAACTCTTCTCTTTCTTTCCTCTCAAAATGTTCACGGCAGTGAGTGTAGAAAAGGAATGAAAGATGTTTTGGTTTGATATACTTAAAACTTTGTTAAAGCTAAAGGAATAAAAATAATTAAAACACTTAATTCCCATACATGCTCACGGTCACACACACCACAACAAAGCAAGATATTTGTTTGGTGACTCACTCTATTTTATTAAATCACATTCAATTTATCCTTACAACTTTAAATGAAAAAATATCTTATCTCTTTTCTTATGTAATTCACGGCACTTCACAAGTTGCCGAAGATGATCTTTAATTGATTTGATGATAATACATCAATCATGCTCTTTTAAAAAACAAAACTAGTTTAATAGTCGACTATTACAACCTCTAATATCTAACATGTTCGGTCACTTTAGTGTAGTGAATGACAAAATTTTCATTTATTTCTTCCCTTTCCATATTGTGAAGCTCACGGCTACTTCCATAATGAGAGAAGTGAATTTTATTCCATCACTTTACACTTTAATAAAATATCTAATTCAAGTCAACAATTGCAACTTCTATGAAAAAAATTCTTCTCTACTTTATTCATCATAGTGATCGGCACTTCAATGCACAAAAGGAGGAGCTTTATTTTTTTTGTCTTATACTAATATACTGTAATACCCTGATTATTTAAAAACCTAATTACGATAATTAATTTCGTAAATTAGGGTTTTGTTATGATAATTTGATTAATAAAATATCGAATAATGATTTTTTTTTTTTTTGAATAATAAATTCCTATGATTTATTCACTAATGATTGGGAATTGATAAATACGATTATATAACATTTTTTTTTCGGCAGTATAATCTTAACGTCGATTGAGTATCGATAGTTAAAATGTTGTAATATTTTCTAAGTGTTTAAGCTTAGAATTAAATTCAATTATTATTGGAATGATTTAATAAAGTGATTACGACTTTATTACGACCATTTTGAGATGAGTCGATAATTAACGTCTTGAGACGTTTCAAACGTTAACGTTTAGAGATGACTTGAGAATCAAGTCTAATGATCAAGGAATTATAATATTTAAATTCCTATGATTATTTTATTTATTTAGAATATTATTTGGCATTGAAATAATGCTAGAAATTAAGGAATGATTTTTGGATCGATTAGCATTTTGAAAACCCTAATTTGAAAATTAGAGTTTAACACATGGAATCTTTCTAATTATTTTTCCTATGATATAATTTATCATCTAAGACATATATTATGCTATATATCTATAAATAGCAAGAAAATCAAATTTTGGCCCTTTTATTCAAAAATGAAAGTGACCAAATGTATGTAACAAGTTTTACATGAACAAATTTTGCTATCCTTACATGATTTATATATTCACGTAAGCGAGAGGTTTTACTTACACAAAGTCAAAGTAAATTAATTGAGATCAAATTTTCTTGCAATTGTTTGAGAGTAGCCATAATTATTGACTTCTAATTAACTAAAAGCTTGTTTACACCTCTTGATACTTGATTAAATATATTTTGGGATAGAGTGTTGAGATGGTACATGCATGAGGCAATGCAAATCATATTTTCTTCCCTTGGTGCATTGTTGACGGCAATTGTGAATTGCTAAGTCGAGATATTTGTTTTCTTCAAAAACTTTTGTGTAGTGTATTAAGTATGTGTAAGAACATTTATTAGCATGACATATACACCTTGGTGAGTCATATATATTTTTGTCTTTCATAATTTGTGAGTGAGACATAAAGCAAAGACAATTGTCTTGCAATTGCTTGTGAGCCGAGAGTGTAGAGATGTGGGTTAGGTGTTGTAATTTCTTTTGTCTTGGTATATAGGAGATAGGATTAAAACAAAACCAAACACTTCTCTTACCCAACTCCTTCTTGTCGTGAGCATAAGAAAAAAAAAAAGAGAGGAGTGTTCTTCTTTTCTTACTTTGATCCTTGATACAAAATCCTTTGCACTAAATCGACATCGGTTAAAAGGTTAGGAAGTTAACGAGCTTTAGTTATCGTTAAATTTTTCGATTTCTAACCGTTAGATTTTAATGCATAAACTTATGTTCCTAATGCTACAAAAATGATAAATTATGTTATCATGTTTAATTGTTGATAAATAGTGTTGAGTATGATCATGTGTTATGATTTAAGTGCAAACTAAGCATGCTTTAATTTTAATAGTGTTGATCGAAAATTCTTGAAGTACATATGTTAATGGAATTATGATATATGATAGTAATGGAGATCATTATGATTATTTGGAAATTTTTAGGATTTGTTTGTGAATATTTTATAATTACCGAAAATATTTAAGAAATATAAGATTGATGTACAAAATTTATTTAAATGATATCTTAGCATATTATTGATCTAGGGCCTTGATTATGCACCCTATGAATTTATTAGGATTTTTGGAAAATATAGGTTACATTTTTGAAAAAATTTCGAGAAGCCTAAGTTATAGTTGGATGATGTGTGAGTTGTTCTTGTTGAATATTATGATGTATTATAGCTATATAGCTATGTTTAGGCATTGTGGAATTTTAGTGGAATTTTAGAAAAATATTTGCTATATTGGTGTAAATGGCCGAAAGCTATAAGGTATAGGAAATTGATGTTCAATTTTTCTATAGCTAATGTTAATTCATATTAGTGAACCTATGATAATATAGTACACTATATGAATTTAGAAGAATTTTGGAAGAAGTTTGAGAAATTTTAAGAAAATGGCGAAAACTATTAGTTGGAGCATAAAAGATATTAAATCCTTTTAATCAAGAAAATAATACTTTATATGTCTAGAAATTATTTTAGACATAATTAGAATTTTCGAGAATTTATAAACATAGTATATTATGTTTACGACGAAACGTTATATTAAATAACGTTAGAAATGTAAAATAATGTTTAAAGTATTAGTTGATTAGTATTAAAGAAAAATATTAATCAAGTTTATCGATTTGCGTGAAAAATCGAGAATTAGAATTTTATGGAAAAGAAATCGATTGAAAATCGATTTATATTGATATTATTTATTTGATGTGTTAAGAAAAGTCAAAATGTTGACTTTTGATACAACGTATGGAGACGTTGATTAAATACACTAATACGTGAAAAATGTATTACTTTTTTTTAAGGATATCTCATTTGTGAGAAAAGATTTCATAATTGAAATCATTTTATTTAAAAGACGTTATTACACGTCCAACGTTTAACCTAAAAGGTTGCTCATATTACGTCTCTCTCGAAGTACGAGAATTATTTTATTAAAATACACGTTGAAACGGCATATTAAAATTTGTTAAGAGATTCGAGTTATTATTTTATAAATTATCAAAGTTGGTCAAACTTTGATATTCTCGAAAAATGTGCCGACGTACTAAAATACTTTTTACGTAAAGGTTGGACGCGGACGTGACAAGTTGACAAAGCAAGAAATCGTTTAAGACGATCTATAGTCCAGGTGGGCGTTTCTTTCTCCTCGAGGATAAAATGTTTATCAAATGTTTATTTTACAATGCTCTCTGTTGAGAAATGATGTTGAAATGATTACCTGCCCAAAGTGTTTACGATTTTATGTATGATCCTATCAATAGTGTTGGTTCGCCACCAACATATTATGATGAATGTTATGATAATTAGGAGAATGTTTATGAGATGAATTGTTTATGAGGAGGATGATGATATATTATGAGGAAGATGATGATATTTTATGAGGAGGATGATATGATGATATTTTATGAGGAGGATGATATGATGTATTATGAGGAGGATGGTATGATGTATTATGAGGAGGATGATGTGATGATATGGATGTTGTTGGTTTGCTACCAACGTATGATGGTGTTGTAATGGGATTGATTGTTGTTGACTCATCACCAACATAATATGATATTATGATATTGTGATGTTATGATGATATTAAATGTCGTTGGTTCGCTACCAAGCGTATGTGAAATATGATAATGTTATAAGGAAATGATCACGGATCATACAGACGAGAAAATATATGCGGCGGACAACTTTATGAAAATGAAAGAAAATGTTTGAGTGAACACGGTATTTTCTACTAAAACCTCGTGAGTTACTAATGGGCGAGTAATTTAATGAAAATGTTTTGGCATAAGCCCACCGAGTGCATTCTTGTACTCACCGCATATTGTTTTTAAATGTGTAGATTGGTGGTGATGCGATGGGCGGTGTTGAGCAATAGGAAAGTTGTCGATAGTATACTTGATGGTACATCGTCGTATGTACACATCACATGTTTTCATTGCTAGATTACAATTCATTTGTACAATATGTTTAGTCGAACCTCGAACAATTGAAGTTTTAGAAATATCTCTGATATATGTCTCAAAACTTAGTACTTTATATTATAATTACGTTTCTTAATCCTGTTCCAAATAACAGTCCCTGCTAATCCATACTTAGGATTTAGGGGCTGTTACATATACAAAGATCACACCCATTTATACACCAAGCCATCCTAATCAAAGAGTTCTAATTTTTCTTCCTACCTCATTTGTCCACAATACACGGCTCTTACACAAGCCATCACACTCCCATTTGATCCATTCATTTATTACCTTGTTTTATGTGTAGAAATATCACACTACCATATTTACTACTTTGCATGGAAAAAGATAGCAAAATTCACAATTCATTGAATCCTTATATCCAAAGCTCATGGCCCTTTGAGTATTAAGTGTCCAACATTTGATTTTCTTGCTATTTATAGATAGATAGCACAATATATGTCTTAGATGATAAATTAAATCATAGGAAAAATTATTAAAATGATTTCATGTGCCAAAACCCTAATTTTCGAAATTAGGGTTTTCGAAAATTACTAACTTATCCAATAATTACCCTTAATTCTCTAGCATTATTTTAATGATAAATAATACTCTTATTACATAAAATAATCATAGGAATTTAAATATTATAATTCCTTGATCATTCGACTTAGTTTTGAATCGTCTCTAGCGTTGACGTTGAAGCGTATCAAAATGTTAATAATCGAACCATCTCAAAATGTTAGTAATAACGTCGTAATCACTTTATTAATTCATTTCATTCATAATGAAATTTAATTCTAAGCTTCATCACTTAGAAAAAAAATGTAATATTAACAATCGATATTGATCGATGTTAGAATAATACTTTCGAAGGAATAGTATAAACTACATTCCTTAATTCACTAATCATTAGTGAATATGATATAAAATTCATTATATCATAAATAATCGAAATCAATATTCGATAAGTTACTATTTCAATTATCGAGTCGAAACCCTAATTTACGATTTTTATTATCGTAATTAAGCTTTAAAACTTCGGGGTATTACATTCCACCCCCCTTAAAAGAAATTTCGTCCCGAAATTTGCATACCTCAAAAAGTATGGGGTATCTTTGCATCATAACATCTTCAATTTTCCACGTGATTTCCTTTTGTCCATGGTTTCTCCATTGGACTTTCATTAAAGACCCAAACTTGATTCTTAATCGTTGAATCTTACAATCAAAATAGTCGTAGATTTCTCGTCGCAACTCATATTTGAGTTAAGGATCACGTCATTATGATGGATTACGTGATTTGGGTCATATTCGTATTTCATAGCTGGGTCTTACAATCAAAATAGTCGTAGATTTCTCTCTTATCTCCTTCTCCTTTGAGAATTTTCGATCTCGGGTCGAGATTTTGCTCGGGAGGTCCACAGGACCTTGTGATCATAAACTACACGGAGAAAATAGAAGCTTAACTCGACAAGAATAAATAAATAATATAATATATATAACTTGAATTAATAAATCCAAATCGTCAAATTATTCCTATGTGATCTTACCAATCCCCGGCAGCGGCGCCAAAATTTGATCGCTCACTTTTCTCACACGAAAACGCACAAGTATAAGGTAAGTCGAGTATCGTATCCACGAGGATTGCAATCCGAAAACACGAAGCTAATTCAACGAAACTTCATCATTATCGAAGTATGATTTGGTTTTAAAGGTTTATGGCTTGAGATAATTAAATCCAAAGAAAATGTGACAACAAGAAAATAAACTAAAGCAATAAAAACTCGAAGAGATAACTATGAAGAAAGACTAACCTAGGGATGCACTAATCCTATCCACAGCGTATGTTTATCCTGCTTATTATTAACCGTTTTAATCCGGACAAGATGGAAGATCACATATGTAGCCAACAACCGATTCGACAATTGTGATGAGTTGATTACTAATTTTCCTATTCTTTATTCGTCTCTAGAGGAAAATAAGCAACTCGAAAAGGATCACAAAGAATATGCTTCCTACGAATGTTCCTATCTCGGCTCGACTCGAGGCTTATCCAGTATCATGCATTCGAGATCGATTGACAATTAAAGCATTAAGTAATTAGCGGCAACTATGATATGCATCAAGATTGATCGAAATCAACACATATAATTAAGCACCAAGAATCATGAATCAATGCGGAAGGTAAATAACAATAGCGAGAATCACAACATATAGGATAGAATCATGCAAACCACAGGATTAGAATGTAAATTTAGCTAGACATAAATAGCGAAATAAAATACGAAATAATCATAAAAGCAGAAATTAAATTGATAAAACCCGTGAGAAGCGTCCGAAGAACAATGGTTGGGTTCGTATCCAAACCCAACGGAAAAGCGGAAAACGATAGAATTCGTTCGGACGAAATCGTTCCAAAAGCAACAATGCGTAGAACTAATGTAGAATGATGGAAAACTAATACTAGAATGAATCTAAATCAAAGCTAAAGAAAATAAATGGAAAAAGAGAAAAGCGAGGAAAACGTGTAAAATCGGGTTGGGGAAGGTTGAGGGGCGAGGCCTATTTATAGATTTAGGGTGGAAACCCTAATTTTGCGTCTGCCGCTACGCTTGGCCGGGCTCATGATCATGAGCTCGGTCATGAGCATCCTTCTCGTCTCGGCCATCATCGGGTTCTCGACGGATCTGCGTCCGAACTCGCCTCGCGAACACACCTCGCGGTCGCTAGGTGTGGTCGCGTCGAAAAAAAATTGTCGCGTGCATGGCTCGCGCCCGCTGGGAGTGCTCGCGTGCCATGGCCTTGCCTCGCTTGTGCTGGTGTTTCCTCGCGGCCGACATAGCGGTCGCTAGGCCCTGTTTTCAGCCTTCTTTTGCTCGTGCTTCGTTCCATGCTTCGGTTTTCAACTTATAAGCCTACAAAACACCAAAAGGAACCCAAGCGATGATCTTCAAAAATATGTAAAAGCATTGAGATCGAAGACATAAGCGCACTTTATTGATCTAAAATCATCTTTAAAACCAACAATAAGCGTGTAAAATGCGCGTTTATCAAACCCCCAAACTTAAAGCATTGTTTGTCCTCAAACAAAACAAAACAAAAAGGAAGAGAGACACAACGAAAGATCGGCGTCGGAAAGGTGATTAACCAATAAAGCCTCGAAATATCTCAAAGCTCAAAATCATTAGTGCACACGACGACATTAGTCAAATCGACAATGTACAACCATTGAAACCAAAAATCTCATTCAATTCAACCCTCACAATGGCATGTGCGTAATATATAGAGTACTTGAACTCATAAAGAAATAAAGGGCGTGTATGCTTTGAAAAATCAATCTGATGCAAAATCTCACCATAGGCTTGTCATTTCTCTAATATCTCCACCACGTCAAATGCGTTCAAATTAGGATCAAAAGGACTTTTCGTAGGTTGTATTGTAGGCATATTGGTTAAGGTAGGATAATATATGGCTAAGTGACTCAAATATATTCCAAGAACTTCCATCTCTATAATCATTCATATGGACTTTGTCCATTTCCTTTCCTTTCAACATGCTATTTCGACATTTATTCACTCAAGGTACCATATACTATGATAATTGACTTCCTTTATGCTCATACTATTCACAAAATTTTTCTTTTCTTGGCTTTGTAATAGAGCTTATAGGTCTATTCTTTTCACACGGTACCATACTTTATCTTTTATCCCCACTGCGTATCAAACAAATTTTCCTCCCATTTGATTCCCATATCCATCCTCACCTCCTATCATCCGGTTAATCGAAAGAATAAGGTCTAATAAAGGCTCAAAGAAGGCGACAAATAGTATATATCATTAGGCTAGTGTTTGGGTAAATATGTGGTTTAACAAAGATGGTCTTTTATCCTTTCCATATTAAAACACATATTGCAGCCTCGACACGGAAAAGCGGCAAGTTCTAGAAGATAATTACATGCGATATCACACAAATAAAAGCTGTAACAAGATGCGTATACGGTGAAGCTCAAGTCTCACGGTTTGGTTAAAACAACAAGCTAAGCAATCTCGAGTTATCCATGCGTCGTTTTCTAACATATCATGTGCCTATCACAACATTTTTGAGAAAATTTCTATCATCATTGGCTACATGGATTAACACATTTCACTTCAACTCGTTGATCGACCGACACAACAAAAACACAAAGACACGACAAAAGCCCCAACATATAAAACTTAACAAAACAACGCAAAACATAAAAGGACTCTCAAACACATCACACTCGACCACTCCCCCAAACTTATTATCAGCGATTGTGCGATGGAGGCAATAATGTTTGCGAGAAGAGTGATTGGGAGAGATCTTACCTCAAATGTCATGCTACTCCGGCGGTGGATAGAATCCTCGCCATTGATGATATACCTTGGGACTTAAAAATAAACAAACAAGATACAGCAAAACAAAGAAAAAGAAGAAAAACAAAACGAAAAACATAAAGCACGTAAAATATTGGGTTACCTCCCAACCAGTGCTAGATTTTCCGTCGCTAGCTCGACGGTACCTCTCATCAATCAGGCGATTTGACAACTGACAGCTTTCTAAACCTCGATTTGCCCTTGTACTTAGCATTTACAACAGCCCACCAATTGGCATAAGAATGGCTTCCACTGAGCTTGAACGAATCACTCGGATTTTTATACCGAGTCCACTTCTTCCTTGCAGCATGCTCGTCTGATGGTTGGTTGCCCTTCAAGTGCGAGACTTGACTAGCAGTAGCAGTAGTGATCGAATAGCAATTTTCAGGCTCTGAACTATCGTGTTGCTTGATGGCGTCATATATTGAAATCTTTAACTCCTCATCATTGACAAAAGCGTGAGGTCACCTTCCCGCACATCAATCAAAGCACGACCGGTTGCTAGAAAATGTCTACCTAAGATTAGTGGTTGATGCTTGAATTGGTATGTCTAATATAACAAAATCGGCGGGAAAGACAAAGTCCAATTCTTACCAACATGTCTTCAACAATTCCCTTAGGATATGTGGTGACACATCGACCATCATCAATGATATCTTTGTTGGCTTCATCTTCCCTAGCTCCGGCGGTTGAATACATTCGTGACATCAGTTGATGCTTGCTCCCAAATCACACAACACATTGGGGAATGTGTGCTCGGCAATCTCGCACTCGGTGTGAAGCTCCCGGATCTTTACGCTTGAGGCAACTTCCTTTGTAAGATGGCCTTTGCATTCTTGAATAGGTTCATTTTTCAAATTTACCCAATTTCTTTTTGCTTGCTAATGCATCTTTCGAAACTTCACATATCCGGCATGTTTTGGGCGCTTCAAAGAGGCAAATTGATATTCACTTTCGAAATATCTCTTTGAACGGGTGAACTCCTCGTCATATTTTGACTTAGCTAGTCGACTTGGAAACAGAACCGGGCGTATCGTCGGAAATTTTGGATCTGGGCGTCCTCGCTGCCATCCTCGCGATCGCGAGGGTGGTCGCTAGGGACTTGCGCTACTTCTGTCGTCTTCTTAGCGGCTGGGCACGCGGTCGCAAGCTCTCTTCTAGCGCTCTTTGCACGGTCTTCGCGGCGGGCTCATGATCCTGAGCTCGGTCGTGAGTACTTTCTTTCTTCTTTGCGACCACGTGGTTGCTCGCGTGCTCCTCGGGATGACTGGACGCGTGATGTCTCGCGGCCGCGCTCACGGTCGCGAGCTCGGTCGTGAGGTGCTCTTCCGTTGCTCCTTCATCGTCCGGGTGGTTCTGATATGCTTTTCCACTTCTCAACTGGATAGCAAAGCACTGATTCTTTGGGTTCCTTCCGTATTACTCGGAAATTGGCCCGTCTTTGGTGTGCGTTACTTTGTGTGCTATCGACCGATCTGGTTCTCCATTATTTTCTTGTGCTTGCCCATGGTGCCGAGGTTGATTCGAGATGTGTTATCCTGCGGCGGTGCTATTGATGAACTAGTTACTGGCGTGCGGCCATCGAATTCGATTAAATCGTCATTTGTTGGTTGCTCACGACCAAGCTGCGCATCATATCTTCTAGACTTGGCTTCTTCGCCTATTGAATCACTCCATTACGAGCGGCGAAACACGGTGGAGGTTCTTTGGAAGTTGTTGGGGTTGGCATACGACAAGTTCGGGTGATTCCTATTGTTAGGATGGTATGCGGATTTTCCCATGGTTCCTCCGATTGATATGATTGACCTCTTCTTCTCGATCGGATCTTCAAAAAGTGAACTTCTTCATGAGCTCGTCATATTTGAGTCACTCTCTCTGTTGCTTGCCGCCATGGGTGTTCTCTCCATTGGCCATTGATAGCTGTTGGCGCCATCTCTTCTATGATGCGGCTGGCCTCCTCTACACGACGATTCAATAGGCAGCCTCCTACTGATGCATCTACAATACTTCTCGTATGCAGTGTCAGCCTGCTATAGAACTGCGTGATCTGCTGCTCTGGAGAAACCATGTTGTGGGCAATTTCTCAATAAGCCCTAAATCTCTCCCATGCTTGAATAACGACTGCGTCCTTGTTGGCAAAGTGGGAGATTTCAGCGATAATCTTACGTGCTTTGGTGGAGGAAATACTTTGAGAGAAACTTTTCACAGATTCCCCAACTATTTATCGGTCGGTCCGAGCTCTTGAACCAATCGCCGCTGGTGCGAGAGAGAATCGAACATGCGCGTCGGATTGTGTCTTGTGGCACCCCATTACATGATGGTGTCACAAATGTCGAGATAAGTCTTTAGATGTGCATTTGGGTCTTACGTAACTCCTCCCCAAAGCGCTCTCCTTGCACCATCTTGATCGGGCCGGCTTTAATTGAAATTGTTCGCGTCCACTTATGGGCCCATCCTCCTCCTTGGAATTATTCAATGGGAGGTCGGTACATGTAGTTCGAGGTCTCGTCTGGAGCAGGACAAGGAGTCCCATATTCGCCATCTGGCGTTGCATCTCTGAAATCGGCTAACATGTGTGCAGCTTGCTCGGGAGGAATGCCCCGTTACGTGGATTAGGCGCCATTGCAGCCTTCTTCTCTCTTATCTCCTTCTCATTTGGGAATTTTCGATCTCGGGGTCGAGATTTTGCTCGGAGGTCCACAGGACCTTGTGATCATAAACTACACGGAGAAAAGAGAACTTAACTCGACAAGAATAAATAAATAATATAATATATATAACTTGAATTAATAAATCCAAATCGTCAAATTATTCCTATGTGATCTTAACAATCCTCGACAGCGGCGCGAAATTTGATCGCTCACTTTTCTCACATGAAGCAGCAAGTATAAGGTAAGTCGAGTATCGTATCCACATGGATTGCAATCCGAAAACATAGAAGCTAATTCAGCGAAACTTCATCATTATCGAGTAATGATTTGGTTTTAAAGGTTTATGGCTTGGATAATTAAATCCAAAGCAAATGTGACAACAAGAAAATAAACTAAAGCAATAAAAACTCAAAGAGATAACTATGAAGAAAGACTAATCCTAGGGATGCACTAATCCTATCCACAACGTATGTTTATCCTGCTTATTATTAACCGTTTTAATCCAGACAAGATGGAAGATCACATATGTAGCCAACAACTTTGAATTCGACAATTGGGACGATTGATTACTAATTTTCCTATTCATTACGCCTCTAGAGGAAAATAAGCAACTCGAAAGGATCACAAAGAATATGCTTCCTCTGAATGTTCCTATCTCGACTCGACTCGAAGCTTATCGTATCATGCATTGAGATCGATTAACAATTAAAGCTGTTAAGTAATTAGCGGCAACTATGATATGCATCAAGATTGATCAGAAATCAACACATATAATTAAGCACCAAGAATCATGAATCAATGCCGGAAGGTAAATAAAAATAGCGAGGAATCACGACATATAGGATAGAATCATGCAAACCACAGGATTAGAGCAATTTAGCTAGACATAAATAACGAAATAAAATACTGAAATAATCATAAAAACATAAATTAAATTGATAAAACCCGTGGGAAGCGTCGAAGAACAATTGTTGGGTTCAGATCCAAACCCAGCGGAAAGCGGAAAAGCGATGGAATTCGTTCGGACGAAATCGTTCCAAAGCAACAATCGTAGAACTAATGTAGAATGATGGAAAACTAATACTAGAATGAATCTAAATCAAAGCTAAAGAAAATAAATGGAAAAATAGAAAAGCGAGGAAAACGTGTAAAATCGCGCTGGGGAAGGTTGGGGGCACGAGGGGGCGAAGCCCTATTTATAGATTTAGGGTGAAAACCCTAATTTTTGCGTCTGCCGCTACGCTTCACGGCCGGGCTCGCGGTCGCGAGGCATCCTTCTCGTCTCGGCCATCTTGGGTTCTCGGCGGTGCAGCGTCGAACTCGCCTCACGGCCACACCTCGCGATCGCTAGGTGTGGTCGCGTCGAAGGAAAAATCGTCGCATGCATGGCTCGCGCCCGCTGGGAGTGCTCGCGTGCCATGGCCTTGCCTCGCTTGTGCTGGTGTTTCCTTGCGGCCGACATAGCGATCGCTAGGCAGGTCGCGAGCCATCTGTTTCGCGCTTATGTGACTCGCGCTCGCATGGTATATCCTCGCGCCCAGTCTAGTGGCCTCTTGGGCTGTCGCTGAGGCCGGGTTTTGCCTCGTCTGCTCGTTCTTCGTTCCATGCTTCGGTTTTTAACTTATAAGCCTACAAAACACCAAAATTGAACCCAAGAGAAGTATCTTCCAAAAATATGTAAAAGCATTGAGATCCAAGACATAAACGCACTTTATCGATCTAAAATCATCTTTAGAAATCAACAATAAACGTGTAAAATGCACGTTTATCACCATCCATCTATCGTGGTGAAAATTATGCTAAGGTTCGGTCTAAGTGTCTAACTCGTTTTGGTGAGCTAGTTGACATCTAGGGGTATCTTTGGAGTCTCTATCGAAGTGATAGGTTTGGTACCCCACAGCAAATATCGATTTCTTTTATGTCGGTGAGCTAACTTTTCGGATCCATGAGTCATCGAATAGGCGGAGATGAACATAATTGGTGAGCAATCACTACTACCCATATAGTAGTGTTATTTCATTGATTTTGGCAAAACCGTCATAAAATCCATTACTATCTCATCCCATTTTCATTTGTGTATCTCTAGAGATTATAACCTCTTATGAGGCCATTGATACAATGTCTTCACTTGTTGGTAACGAGACAATGCTCGACAATGTGGTTATATCTCATTTCATTCCTTACTATCTAACTTTTCTCGTAAATCATAATATATCTTAATGCTGCCTGGGTGGGCGGTATGAGGAATATCATGAGCTTCACTCATGATTTCAATTCTAAGCTTATTATTGCTTGAAATATATTTAACCTTTCCTTAGATAATATGACATTGTCCGGCGCTTTCATTCATCTTCTTAGCTCGTATTCTTTCATATCTTTCATCTTTCCTTTATTATTTTATTATCCCTTTTCTCAAACTGGCGTAATCGTGAGTGTAGAAATCGACTCATGATGGTCTCGATGGCTCAACTATTTCTATATTCATTTCTTAAACTCTCGATGAGTTTTCCTTTTCTAGTATGGATACATCGTAACTTAGACTGAATTTTACTACTTAGGGCATTAGATTCTATATTAACCTTCCGTAGGTGATAATTTATATCATAACTATAATCTTTTACCAATTCGAGCCATCTTTTCTATCTCATTTTAAGTCTCTTGCTCGAAGAAATAATCCACACTTTTGTGGTCTATAAAGATCTTACAATTCATTCCTTATAGGTCTTTGTCTCCCAAACTTTGGTACATAAACTATTCTTTGCTATTTAGTCGTAAGTTGGGTGATTCTATTCATGTGACCTAAGTCATTGTGATGTGTAGCTATTATCTTTCTCACTCTTCATTATGGATAAGAACATCATTCATAAAGATTAAGACAAAATTGTCTAAGTATGTGTGGAACACTCGATTTTGAGGTCCATGAACAAATTTGGTGCATTAGCTAGTCCGAATGGCATGACCTTTAATCTCATAATAACCATATCTTATTGGAATGATTCGTTTCGTACATCGGATACCATTCTACAAAAACCATATAATATATACCATCAAAATGCCTCAATGAGGACTTTCCATACATTAATTATGAGGATCGGTCTATCAAGCCGACTGATTACATGGCGTCTAGTCCTTTTTACACCCAAAATTTTGACACCACTTCAACATATTCACAAAATATTCCAAACTACGTTTATTTTACACATTCTAACCATACCATTTACACATGATCCACTATCTACATATAAGTCTCATATTACCGAAGTATTCTATGTCTCTGAGTGGCCTTCGTCGGAATCGTACTCCTCATTTGGAAATTTGCCTTTCTCCAGGTACGTTTTTGCCTCATATCTCCGACTATCTATCTATTTCCAAGAGCCAGGGGTCACATTGCTCCCTGTTTCTTCTTTGATACCAGAAGCTTGTGTCGCTTTTATCACAAAGTAAGGTTTAGTTGGTAGCGGTAATTCCCCTAATCCTCGAGGGCGGTAAGATCCTGTTCTTTTGCTATTCTCGTCTATTTCTGGTATAATTAATGGCACAGGACGTGGGGCGGCGTTTGGAACATCGGTACAACCATTCCTTTATATCATCTTGTGTAACTTGCGGGGACGGGACAAGTGCTCATAGGTGCCGTTCCATACGCATTATATGTATACTTGAGCGGTTGACAAATCACGTAAGTCTCGCCCAAACCTGGAATTTTCCACATGGAGAATATATTCTCTTGATACTTCTCTTGCAAAATCCTCCCGATGTTGGCAAAGCAGCGAATAAGTCGTTAGATACCATCCTCATCCGTCACTCCATGGTTTCGAGCATCCGTCGAAGGTCGAGAATTTCTCCAAAACTATCCTAAATCCATGCCTAGTTTATAATAAAAGAGCCGATCGCCCGTGTGTGTTCTAAGCTTGTAGGCCTTGTGGTTAACCTTTTACCGTAATACTCCGTTTCACGCTATCGTAAACTATAAACTTGTAAACAACTTACAACATAACTCATATACACTTATCTTATTCCTCATTTAGCATTTCACATCTCCATTTGTATATTGCTCTAAATTAATTCGCGAAAGCAATAATGGATACTAATATCACATCGCGTAAAATTTGTTGAAGAGACTTTGTCCATGTCTCTAATCACGTGAGTGACATCCATTTCAGAAAATTACGTTTCTATACTTATATCTCGTTCCTAGGTGTTATGATCCAAATCATTTGTTAGAACCTTGGCGATCCTAGGTCGATTCTAAGTTTGAGTAACACTGCGGCGACCATAATTCTCATATAGGTGAGGAGATTTTCATTTCTTGATTCGTTTATCCTGAATTGGGTTCTATCGTTTCTACACATACTTGTGCGATGTTAGAATCTGAAGCACCTATATCGAACAAAATATTATAGGTATTACGAGAAATTTTCTTATACTATCGGGCCTTCTGGTTTTGTATTAGATTACTTTTTCGGTCTTAAGTATTGGCTCACGGTCTCGGTGTTCCGTCTATTCAAGTAAACATCTATTTCATATATCATTGTCCTTTCCCTTGGGACATTATGTTTCCTTGCTATGGCCTTCTGTTACCTCGTTCACCATATCCTTCTCGGGTATCAGTACAGTTATGCTTTTATCAATAGCATTCTTTGGTTAGGTCTATATCAACCTATCTTTGATATTGATATCTCGATAATTAAATCTTATCGTAGAGATCGTGATGTCTCTATCATTCATTCATGATCCAGTATGAATGATTCAATTCCCTTCTTCACTTTATCGATCTTAGGAATATATCTCTCATATATCCTTACTTTAAACTCTTTTCCAGAGAAATCCTTATACCGGCATTTAACGCCATCATTTGTAATATCCTTTTAGGATATCGTCATTTGTTAACATTCTTTATTGATTCATCAAGCGTCTCAGTATAGGATAAGGTCCTTTGTCCCGAGGACATATCATACTTTACCTTGACGTCTATTTTATTACCATATTCTTGACCTCCTATGATCGCTTCGTTTCCATGTCGAGATACTTAATATCCCGTTTATTGATCTCACAAAAGTATGAGGATAAACTTTCAAATTGGATTCACTTAAAGTCCTCAATGTGAATCTCTCCTTTGTTCTCTTGAAAATATTTCCTTTGCAAAAGTCTGTAGAAGCTATCTTGCTTGTTAATTACTAAGACACACAAGACAAACGTTTTGTCTCTATATAACTTAGAGTACTAAGATACATTTCAAATAATGAATCTATTTCTTAATCCGTTTCTTTACTTCAAAGGAATTACCTTACTTATCGAAGTCATAAGGTTTCTGAAGCTTATATCATATTGTGGGCTATCTCAGAATTGTATAGCTCATAATTTCTTCAGCTATTTTTGACTTTTGTCCCTTTTTCTTGAGCATAGTATCTGAAAGTAATATTACTTTCATTATATTTCGGTTCTCACTCTCAGGACTAGAACTGTCATTATTGTCATATAGCTTGTTAAGGTGGTACATTTGTACACCATAACTTAAATTCCAAGCATCCTATTACAATGTCTTGACTTTGAAGATATTTATCTATACTTGATTTACATGCTAGGGCTATCCTGGCGGTTCACACATCTCGATGATTATGATTCATCAATCTCATTATCATTGGTTTAACCAAGTCTCAATCACTTGGAATCGATTATGCTCAAGCATAATCTCATTGATTAAGGTATAAAGCGAGATTCGTGATCCGAGATGCTACATTTCTTCATATAAATATCCTTTGAAAAGAATATTGTGCATCCCCGTTCTTTAAACATGTCCAACCTACTAAGGAGGTTTTGGGACAAACAACTATCTTAAAGATAAGTTGTAATCTCTCATTATGACATAATAAGGAAAATTATATCCCACGGATATCATATGCTTTCCTTTACTTCTACTCTTGCATTCAATGCTAAAGAGTATCTCATTCATAACCGATTATCATAATAATCATATGAAGATATAACTTCACTATCATCGATCTTGGTAAGCCCCTCGAGGGTCGTTGCATCGATGTGCATCATAGGGGACAATATACCTCGTCTCATCGAGATCTTGTTCACAACATAACTTCTTGATGTCTATCACTTTCTTGATCACGAAACTTTTGGTGACTAAATAAGTCGACCTACATCATACGATGCTTATCATTTTACTAATTAGCACTTAGGTGACAAGGTAAGTCGACCTTCGTCATACTTATTGGTTGCAAGACTTGAAGAAAATTCATCATGACGGTTTGCAAGAGGTACGGTCTCACAAATCAAAATAACATCTTTTAATGATTGAATCCATATGCTCTTTGGATTGAATAATTGGGATCTAGGGTCGAAGATCGAATGAGCGACTCTCGAGATTTCTTTGGTCATATGGGTTTGGCGGACCGTCCTGAAATATTTTCTCGATCACACAAGGACTTGGTTTCAAAAGGACACTTTATAAATCTTTGGGTTATAAATTTCTTTTAGAAACAATGAGAAACTCAAGTAATTTCTCAATTTGAACTAGGTCATGGAGTTAAACTCAATGACAAAAATTGGGTAATGAATAGAATTTGAAACCTTATATACTCGTATTAGGTCATCATAGGTTGTAAGGTTTATCAACATAATACCCTACATTCGAATTTTACTCATATTATTGAACTAACTTTTTGATTTCCTTTTTAACAATTTTCTACCACATCGTGGTCTCTTCTTTTGTAAAAATTTTACGATACTTGCATCAATTGATTCTTTGATCACATTTCTATTTCGTTTTTAACGAAAAGTCGTAGTCGATTTGGAGTTCCGTCGCGTGAGCGTCAAATAAAAGACTATACTCATGTCACTTATCGCATAGTGACATTTATCATCTTGACATCATTTCCATTTATTTCATAAAATTTCTTCTCATCATTCATTTGAGATTTTCATTTCGATCTCGCTTTTGTTCTAGGGATGGAATAAAATTCTCATAATTTATCCTTCTATGTTCTTTCGCATAAATAGGATCATGCGTCTTAAGCAGATCACGTTCTTTTGGGATAACATACCCATCATCATAAACAACTTTAAGATTTGAAATAAAATTTCAAATATTTATAACATACCTCGTTTGTACTCGTGTACTTCTTTGAATTTCAATAATTTAACATATCATATTTGACATATAAATGTCCATTTTTGAGCATTTTCAAACATTAATATCATAACTCATTTGTAATAATAATTCTTCATTGAATTTCATGAATTGATCCATTCACTATTGACACGTCTTTGTCGATACTTTCTCATATAACATTCCACCTCATAAGCATTTCACCTCATAAACATTCTCTTCGTCATCATAACATTCATTTCAATTATCCTCCATAACTTTCATCTCTTTGGAAACATCATTATCCATTTCAAATTTTTCATTTCAAAACTTTGAGGAAGAATCATTTACTTTCAAACTTTTCATTTTCAAAGCGAGAAAATCATTCACCTAGTGCATATCAAATCTTTTAAGTTTTCCTTTAATATGGGTCTCATACTGCATATTTTGGAATCCTTTAAGCTTTCCTTGAATATGGGTCCATACCTGCATATTCTTGGAATCTTTCTTATTTCAAAACTTTTGCGAAGAAAATCATTTCCATCCTTTTTCACTTTCAAAACTTTTGAAAATGAATTATTTACCTCATTCCAGTTGAGCTTGATGTGATGGAGTGTTGAGCAGTGTCGGTGATCTCTAGAAGTCTAGTGACTCGATCTAGACTTAAATTTGAAAGGAGGTTTTGGATTCAAAAGCGAACGCTCGATACCACTATGTGACCCTCAATCAAGGGGTGATTAACGAGGACTAATACTTGGAGCGATAATCGAGGAACATGAATGACGGTTAATCTTAGACTTATGGGACATAATTCAAGTAAACTAAGAGCTTCCACCATTAAATACAAGACACATATAATATCATGTGGAATTAGACCTCTGAGACCCTTAACAAAAGATTGAATAGTGCGAAGGAATTAAGCATCAACATTAAAACATGAACTTAGTTCTATCGCGGTGGAAAAGCATGTGAATACATATGGCGATGTGTAGTCGAGGTTTCAAACATATCATTATCAAAGCGGGTTCCGGCGCTCAACACACCTCCATCCATCATCTGCTCAACTGCTGCGTTTAAAAACAAACATGTGAGGTGAGTCAAGAATGCACTCGGTGGACTTATGCGAAAACATTTTATCATCTTTAAATTACTTTGCCCGTCATGGTAAGACACGAGGGTTTTATTGGAAGGCCTTGTGCTTACTAAAACATTCATCATTTTCATAAATCATCGCTTGGCAAGCATTTTTCCTTGTATGTATGATCCGTATCCATTTCGCTTTCATTTCTCATATAACGTCTCATAAAACCATCTCGGCAGTGGAGGCCTCTTCCACGGACCGTGTGACCGAGAACTCTTTCGGCTACAAATCACAAAATAGTGCACAAAATCCTTGCACCTCCGGCACGGGATCGAATTCTCAATCATCCTTGCAGTCTTGACAAGGATCTGAATTGATCATCTCATAAGTTGGGAGCTACCAACATCATTCTGATCGTTCATGGATAGGATACATACATAAAACATAAACATTTGGGCGGGTAATTAAATAAATCATTTCATCATCATTTCTTGCAAATAAGCATCGTAAATAAATTATTTTGTAAGCATTTTATCTTTTTGAGTAAAGTAATGCCCCAAGGTGTAGACTTCTTTAAACAATTTCTTTCTCGCTAACGATCACGTCCGCGTCCGCGCTACGTGAAGCTAATTTGATACGTCGGTCCGTTTTCGAGAATGTCGAAGTCTAACAAACTTTGATAATTTTCTATAATAATACTTATATTTTAACTAAATTAATGCATGGTTTCATAGCATATCTTAACTAAAATTTCTCGTTCTTGATAGAGGCGTGTCGATCTCTGACCTCATATTAATCATTTAGATTAAGCGTCGAACTTATACTAACGTCTTTCGATAAAATGATTTCAATTATAAAATCATTTCCCACAAAGAGATATTCTTATAAATTTAAAACGTTTTACGTATTAGTGTATTTATTCAACGTATATCGATAACATTGATAACATCTAACGTATTTCATACGTTTAGTCTTAAGTCGGCGATTTTGACTTTTCTTAACATATTTTCTAATTATTCATATATTTGATAACCAATTTCCATATAAATCGATTTCCATTCGATTTCTTATCAAATAACCATAAATCTCGATTTTTCACGTTATTGACAAACATGATCAATACTTTACTCAAGTATGATCTAACTTGTACATTACATATTATTTTTCAGATCTAACGTTATTTAACATAACATTTATTTCCAATAATTCACAATGAGTTCCTTTTCTATCATATATGATAAATCCATTAACATATGAACATTAATAATTTTCGGTCACCCCCATAAAAATTATAACATGCTTAGGCTTTAATTTAAACACTACATATGTTCATTCTTAACATAATAATCATAATTAACAAATCACTAAGCATGATAACATAATTCATCATATTAATAACATTTATAACATAAGCATTATATTAAAATCAAACGGTTGGAAATAAAAAAATTTAACGTATAACTAAAGCTCGTTCGATTCCTAACCTTTTAATCGGCTTGGATTTTTAGTGCAAGGATTTTTGTATCAAGGTTTGGGATTTAAAAGAAGAACTCTTCTATTTCTTTCCTCTCAAAATGTTCACGGCAGTGAGTGTAGAAAAGGAATGAAAGATGTTTTGGTTTAATATACTTAAAACTTTGTTAAAGCTAAAGGAATAAAAATAATTAAAACACTTAATTCCATACATGCTCACGGTCACACACACCACAACAAAGCAAGATATTTGTTTGGTGACTCGCTCTATTTTATTACATCACATTCAATTTATCCTTACAACTTTAAATGAAAAAATATCTTCTCTCTTTTCTTATGTAATTCACGGCACTTCACAAATTGCAAAGATGATCTTTAATTGATTTGATGATAATACATCAATCATGCTCTTTTAAAAAAAAAAATAGTTTAATAGTCGACTATTACAACTTCTCTAATATTATCCTAACATGTTGGTCACTTTAGTGTAGTGAATGACAAAATTTTCATTTATTTCTTCCCTTTCCATATTGTGAAGCTCACGGCTAATTCCATAATGAGAGAAGCGAATTTTATTCCATCACTTTACACTTTAATAAAATATCTAATTCAAGTCGACAATTGCAACTTTATCACTATCGAGGAATGAAGAAAATTCTTCTCTACTTTATTCATCATAGTGATCGGCACTTCAATGCACAAAGGAGGAGCTTTATTGTTTTGTCTTATACTAATATCTGAAGATCACACCCGTTTATACACCAAGCCATCCTAATCGAAGGTTCTAATTTTTCTTCCCCTCGTTTGTCCACAATACTGGCTCTTTACAAGCCGTCACACTCCCATTTGATCCTTCTTTTATTACCTTGTTTTATGTGTAGAAATATCACACTACCATATTTACTACTTTGCATGGCAAAAGATAGCAAAATTCACAATTCATTGAATCCTTATATCAAGCTCACGACCGCTTTGAGTATTAAGTGTCCAACATTTGATTTTCTTGCTATTTATAGATATATAGCACAATATATGTCTTAGATGATAAATTAAATCATAGGAAAAATCATTAAAATGATTTCATGTGCGAAAACCCTAATTTTGAAATTAGGGTTTTCGAAAAATGCTAACTTATCGATAATTACCCTTAATTCTCTAGCATTATTTTAATGATAAATAATGCTCTTATTACATAAAATAATCATAGGAATTTAAATATTATAATTCCTTGATCATTCGACTTAGTTTTGAATCATCTCTAAGCGTTGGCGTTCGAAGCGTTTCAAAACGTTAATAATCGAACCATCTCAAAATGTTCGTAATAACGTCGTAATCACTTTATTAATTCATTTCATTCATAATAAAATTTAATTCTAAGCTTCATCACTTAGAAAAAAAAATGTAATATTAACAATCGATGTTAGAATAATACTTTCGAATGAATAGTATAAACTACATTCCTTAATTCACTAATCATTAGTGAATATGATATAAGAATTCATTATATCATAAATAATCGAAATCAATATTCGATAAGATACTATTTCAATTATCGATTCGAAACTCTAATTTACGATTTTTATTATCGTAATTAAGCTTTAAAACTTCGGGGTATTACATTTCAACACACGTATCTTTCTATCTCTTATTCCAACTTAATATATCAAAACCACTTTTACTCCCCTTGATTCTCATATCCATCCTCACATCCTATCATCCGGTTAACAGAAAAATAAAGTCTAATAAAGGCTCAAAGAAGGCGACAAACGGTATATATCATAGGCTTAGTGTATGGGTAAATTTGTGGTTGACAAAGATGGTCTTTTATCCTTTCCATATTCGAAATACATATTGCAGTCTCGACACAGAACATACGGCAAGTTCTAGAAGATGATTACATGCACGATATCACACAATTAAAAGAAACTGTATCAAGATGTTTATATAGTGAAGCTCAAGTCTCACGGTTTTAAGCAAATGGTGAAAAAGAACAAGCTAAGCAATCTCAAGTCATTCATGCGTCATTTTCTAACATATCTTGTGCACTATCGACATATATTTCAAAAAATCTATCATTATTGGCCACATGGATTAACACATTTCACTTAACTCGTTGATCGCGAGACACGACAAGCGAAAACAAAAACACGACAAAAGCCCCAAAGCATAACAACTTTACTGAAAACATAAAAACATAAGCAGGGCTCTCAACCAACCAAACTCGACCACTCCCCAAACTTATTGTGAGCAGGTGTGAAATGGAGGCAATAAGGTTTGCGAGAAAAAAGTAGTTGGGAGAGAGACCTTCTACTGTATGTCGCTATCTCGGCGGCGGATAGAATCCTAGCCTGATCCCACCTCTGCATCATCTCCATCATTTATCTTTGGTGCTCTTGATGTGCTTGGTGTTGGGCGAGAGGGCTTGTTGTTGTTCAAATTGGGTCTTTGTTGGGCCAAAATGGATGTCGGCGCCCGTCAATGTGGTCGAGCGACCCTCTATGCGATCAAGCGCTCGTAAATCTCGGGGTTACCTTGAGCGGGTTGTAGGTGTAGCGCGCCGCTTTGTCTCGGCGCCTCCTCACCTTTCATTGCCTCTTCTCGTTGTTAGCCTCGATTTTCCCTTGCGCATTTAAGGCCGAGCCCATCGTGGTGAGCAGGTGTGTTGAGTTCGATTGGAATCGGTGGCCTAAATCCGCTTAACCGAGTGAGCTCTGTGTGGAGCAGGCGAAATATAGATTGGCCATGCTTGTTGTATAGCAGCGGTGATGGCTCGGGTGTCTCTTCAAACGTCTGGACATATAGACAGGGCTTGTCCAGGAAAATATCTTAAGAGATAGGACTCTCACAAATCGTTACCCCGAAAAAATCGGCAAATGGGGTAATGAATCCCCCTATGCATATCAGTGCGTTCCCCGAAACCTCGGCTTGCATCTGGAAGTGCTGTGCGAGAAACATGCCGGCATTCATCTTTTGGTTCATCGCAGCCCCAATCAAGAGACTCATGTGCTATGAAAGGACTGTTCCAGCATTGTTGCGGCCATGTATGGTGAAGGTAAGCAGGCGGTGAAAGTAGCGGACAGCTGGATTCCGTAGGGAACTGGCCTTGGCTCTGGAGGCGTCATAGTGCGGGTTCTGCTCGAGAGTTGTGTCCACGAATAATGGCCACACATTCTATGGCGAGGTCTCTAGATCCCCGATGTATTGACCCTCGGGATGGCCATTTATGATACCATTCAGTTCATCCACTGAGAGTTGGCGGGGCACATTGTCTATCTGGAATGTGATATAGTCCGGCAACCCTTGCGTCTTGTGTACTACGGCGGTCGAAAGGAATTCGAGTGAGGATCCGGTATGTCGGATAGTTGGCGTGATAATAGAATATAAACCGGCCCTCATCGACTATCCACGTTACATCGTTGGCTATCCCATGGCTTGGCAAGTCTCTATGCACATAAATCTTGAGTGTCGATTGCTTCATACGTATCACTCTCTCCAACGATCCTTGACGAGGATTTGGCAATCGGACCCCAAATTTCTTGGGGTGGAACTCATCATGTGACTTGTCGTGAAGAAGAGCGACATCCTTGTCCTTGCGTTTGTGTCAGGAAGCACACGACATAGTGTACCTAAAAGATTTCAAAGTTAGCGCGCGTGCGTATTAATAAAAACAAAGCAAACATCAACCCGATAAGAGTTTCCCCAAACTTGAGCGTGAAAACTCCCCCATACTAACATATGATTTTTATAAGGAAAAACAAGGAGAGAACACACACAACTCAGCAGCGTGGAAAATGCGTTACGGAATGCCTCGCGGCCGACTTGCGGTCGCGAGGATCACCGCGCCCACAAAGAAGGTCGCTAAGCGCGAGACGCTCATGTGACAGACCTAGCGGCGCGAGCACAGTCACAGCGGTAGCGTGGCGACAAAAGTTTAAGCGATTTTGAAAATTTCCAACCCAAAACAACAATGTAGGCAAAGTAAACCAACAATACACATCCATGAACAACAATAGACCTAACATTGGAAGAAACATTCTTATACAACTGTTAAACTTGAGAAAGATAGAGAATAATACAAAAGATATAAGCGAGAAACTTGCTTTATTCATACGTATGGCGAGTTATATATACATGATGGGTGAGTGGTAGAGGAGCTAACAATGTAACAAACATAAACAAAATCCTAACAACCTACCGGTGGGCGTTGAGCACGACAACGCAACATTCGTTGAGCACGGCTACGATACATTCGAGAAAAAGCAAAGCGAATACAAAGCGGAATAACGCGTATGCGTACACATGCATGCATAATCTAATACAACCCGTTACAAGCACAACTATCCTTTTCAATCGGAAAACTATTAAGGAGATGATGTAACCGAACCGTGGTAACGAGGTTTGGTAAAAATGTCATAATTTGATCGGTGATGAATCATGACACACATCCAACTCCTTCTTTTGCACCTTGTCACGGACGAAATGAGTATCAATCTCTATATGTTTCGTACATGCATGATACGAGATTTGAAGCAATAGCTGCGACACTCTTGTTGTCACACAAAGCACCGGTGTTGGCAACACGGAAAGCAATTCGTGAAGTAGGGCCGAATCCGGACCACGCCGACCGATGTGTCTGCAAGTCTGTGATATTCAGATTACGTGGACTCAGAGACAACATTACGCTTTTGGAACTCCAAGAGATGAGGTTAGAACCGAAACACATAGAATCGACCCGTCGACTTGCGATCATCGAGGAACACCCGATCCGCGTCGGAGAATGCCTTAAGGTGAAGATATGAGGATGGATGAAAGGATAAAGCATGATTGAGTGCCTTTGAGATAGCGAAGGACACTACGACAAACTTTCACGAAGGTCGGTTGGATTTTGAAGGAATTGACTTAGCTTATTTACGATAAAGGTGATATCGGACGAGAGAGTAAGGTATTGAAGTGTGCCGATGACCTTTGCAAAACAAAGTGGGGTTAAAACAAGGGTCATCATTTGATGGAGTTTAGTACCTAAGTCATAAGGTGAAGTTTGGGGTGCACTCGATCGGTTTGTTTTGGACAAAGGTCGCGTATGTATTTGGCTTGGTTTAGAAAATAAGGCGACCTATTTCTTACCACTTGAATACCAAGAAAATAACTCACTTTACCCAATGACTTAGAGCAAACATGGTGGAAAGAGGCGTATGAGAGTAGAGACAAGAGTATGATCTTGCTTTGTGGTAGAATATCATCAACGTACTGTGAAACGAGCAAAATTTTGCCCTCTTTGCGCATGTGAAAAAGAGAATGATCGGCGAAGACTTCTTGAAACCATCTTTATGTGGTATGCCTTGAGCTTATCGTACCATGCCCTAGGCGCTTGCTTGACCCATATAACGACTTCTTGAGCTTGCACGTGAGAAGGAAATTCGGGATGACAAATCCTCGGTTGCTCCATAAAGGCAGGATGTTCAAGATCTCCATTGAGAATGCATTATTAATGTCGATATGTTGAATATCGATTATATGTAGCAGCAAGAGAGAAGATAAGCCTTCGAAGCGAGGCGATAACCGGATGAATGTGTTGAGGAAGTCCACACGGTGTATTTGTTGGAAACCCCAGCGACAAGGCGTGCTTCGATCTATCAATAGTACCATCGCATTAGATTTTACGAAAAATCCATTTGCATTGAATGAGATTACGGTCATCGACGCAGGAACCAACTCGCGTGGATTTTGAAATTATAGCTTGAAACTCTGCCATCGCCTTTTACCATTCGGGTTGAGCAAGAGCATCGAACCACGATGGTGGGTTCTAGCGATGAGCGTGGTAAAGCCATGTGTGGAGATGTGGGCTATGAAAACTTTGGGTTTGAAAATGCCACTCTTGCGCGTGTTTGCATGTGGTGTTGATTTGTAGTAGGTGTGGAATTATAGGAATGAGATGTGGAGGCGATGTTGATGATGTAGATGCACAGCGGTGATGATAAGTCGAGGAATAGGAGGCGGTGTGGATGATGATGTATGAGATTCATGAGGGGATAATGCGGAAGGAGTTGAACTAAGATGTGCATGAGAAGATGGTGGTGAGGATGTGGGAATTGATCCGTCTCGGGAGGCGAGAGATTGGTAATGATAGTGACTCGGGATGTGGGTAAGTCGGCGATGCTTGATTTGTGTAAATAGCGGAGTAAGGAAACTCGACTTCATTGAACAAGGCGGTGCGAGCTACATAAACTATACGGATGGATCACAGACACCTATAGCCACTTATGGGAAGAACTATATCTATGAAACACACTTATCCGACCAAATTGGGTTTAGAAGTGTTGTATGGTGAAGAAAGCGGAAAACAAGCTGCAACCAAAGGTTTTTAACATGGAGTAATCGAGGCGGATATGGAAGATATGTTGAAAGGGTGATGTGTGGTTAGTTGTTGGAGATGGCGATCGATTTATGAGGTGAGCAGTGTGGAGAATGCTTCCCACGAGAACAAGAATGGGAGGTGCGCCATGGCGAAGAGTTAAACCCATCTCGATGATGTGTCTATGTTTGCGCTCGGCTTTCCCGTTTGTTGGGGAGTGTGTGGGCGGTGTCTAAATTGAATTCCTAGGCGTCGAAGAGGTTTGAGACTACGATATTCACCCCAATCCGATTGAAGACATTGGATTGTTGTTTTGAGCGCCTCTCTACATAAGCATTGAAGTTGACAAACACTTTATACACTTGGACTTTGTATGAAGAGGAAAAATCAAGTAAATCGTGTATAGTCGTCGACAAAGTGTATATAGTATTTGTAACCTTCGATGGAAGGGGTAGGCGGGGCCCCATAAATCGGTGTGAATGATTTGAAAAGGTAAGTACGTTTTAATAGGTATTGAAGGAAAATTTGAAACTATGAATTTTTCTGTTGCACTGCGCATCACAAAATATTTCTTGTGGCGGTTTCAAGTACAAACCACTGTTATTCGGTGCTAGCGGAGAGTTTTGTTACAAGGATGGCTAGCGTTGATGCCACAAGTGCAAGCTTGAGGCAGATCACGATGAGCGTAGACCTTGGGTGAGTGAGACTTGTTCCATAGACCTTTGGAGAAATCTGTTGAGATGTGGCGGGCGGGGATAGGTGATATAAACCATCTCTAAGAGTGCCTCGGTGGGATTTGGTGGGTAACCTTGTCCTTGACATAGCAAAAATATGAGTGAAATTGAGATAGACTTTGTTATCGGTGTAAATTGAGAGATACTAAGTAGACTCTTGGTGATATGGGAGCATGCGAATGTTATTAAGGATGAGAGACTTGAAGAGTTAGTAGGGAGAAGTCGAGCCTACATGAGATATAGGAATGATAGATCCATTACCTACGGTGAGAGATTGTTGCCCTTGGTAAGGTGTGTGGACTTGCAGATTTTTCATGTCGCGGTTACATGGTATGCACCGGTGTCGAGCACCAATCTGATCCTCGAGATATTAGGTGATGTGGATATGGTGTGGCGGATGTAGCGGTTTGGGGAGGCGTGAGTGAGGTATGGAAGGAGGTATGGCGGTATGGTAGTTCATGTTCTCGGTGAGGTGTGTATGGGTGCGATGAAATGTGCTTGATGAGCGAGAATGTGGAGAGTCTATGCTGTGAAGCTTAAGTCGAACCTTTTAAAACATTTGAGAGCAATATGATTTGGCTTACCACATATTTGGCATATGAGTTTAGTGTTGTTACCATTGTAGAACCTGCCACCCTCGTCCTCTATTGCTTGAACCTCACGAAATTACTTACGCCATTACCTCTCGGTGGAAGAATTTAAGTAATTGCATTAGCTTGTGGAAGATGAGATGTAACACCGGTGATGGTGGAGGAGGCTGATTTTGCGAGACGGTTTCATGAATGGAGAGCATTTTGAACTTCATCAAGCGTGAGATCCTCACTTTTGGATTGTAGAAACACGCATATGCTCTCAAACTACGGTCTAGTCCTCCAGGACAAAGTTTATCACATCGAGAATCGGATAGTTGATGACCTATCTTTGAACAAGCTGTGCGATATACCCACGAACTTCAAGATGTACTCATCAACATTGAGTTCCCTTTCTTCATAGTTTGGAGTTGAAACCGTAGTTGGTGACCTTGCTCTTGATTGTGATTGAAGCAGATTTTCAAACACATTCCATAATTGGTTCTTTGTAGTCTGCGACCTATGTATCAACCATAGATTGAGAAATAGGCGATAGAATCGACTAAAGACAAGTTGATCGGCGTATCAAAGAAGAAAATACGGATTGAGAATGGTTTCCGTATGAGCGTGGTGGAGTAGATGTTTCTTTGTAAAACATCTTCAAATCCATACGCGCACTGTTCTTTTAAAATCTGAGTTTTCAAAAATATAATTGGTTACTGTCAAGTTTAATCTTGATAGGATTTATGGAAGGAAGATTTGTTTGAGGTGGTGATCGATCCATGGTGAAGAAGAAGATGCGGAAAAAAATCGGATGCTTTGAAGGTTTTACCTTGCTTTGATACCATGTTAAACTTGAGAGAAAGATAGAGAATATACAAAAGATATAAGCGAGAAACTTGCTTTATTCATACGTATGGCGAGTTATATATACATGATGGAGTGGTGTAGAGGAGCTAACAATGTAACAAACATAAAACAAAATCCTAACAACCTACCGGTGGACGTTGAGCGCACCTTTGCAACATTCGTTGAGCACGGCTACGATACATTCGAGAAAAAGCAAAGCGAATACAAAGCGGAATAACCGCGTATGCGTACACATGCATGCATAATCTAATATACACCATGTAAATGTTTGAAAATAAGCTCTAGGTCACCAATTTCTCAATAATCCACACGAGAAACAATGATATGTAAAACCCTTCTAAGACGTGCTTTAAAAGCGTAAATCTAAGAAGTGAGAAAATGTAGCATACCTTGAGTGAATTTCCTTTGAAAACAAGAAATTGAAGAAGAGGTTGTTGGGTGCTTGAAAGGGGTGGTTTTGCAGAAAAATATGTGTGTGTGTGTGTGTGAAAAATAGGGAAAGGGGGTAAAATTTAGGGCAAAAAGCGGGTTGACTTGAGGCGCGGGTCGGGTCATGCCTCGTGGCCGTGCTCATGATCATGACTCGATCATGACTGCGCCAATTTGAAAAACATGCCTTGCCCGATTTCTGCGGCCACTCTCCATGATCGCGTGGGTGGCCGCTAGCCATGTCCGCTGGGCAAATAGCCCTTTGCCCGATTTCTCGTGGCCCTCCTCAGCGATCGCGAGGCGGTCGCTAGGTGAGCTCTTTTTTATATATATAAAGCCATAAAACTTTGGGACACGAACACAACCAACAAGACACGACACAAACAAAGAAAAACAAAACAAACAAAAACGACAAAAATAAAGCATGTAAAACTGTTGGGTTACCTCCCAACCAGTGCTAGATTTTTCATCGCTAGCTCGACGTTACCTCTCATCATGGTTCGTTGAGCTTGGTCACCTTGACTTCGCGGTCGAAGTGTGACTTGAAGTAGCATTTGAGGTATTGGCCGTTCGCCTTAAAAATATTTCCACTCGAGTCTAGCAATTCATAGCTTCCATTGGCATGTGCACGGTAGACAGTGTATGGACCCGACCATCTCGATTTCAACTTTCTAGGGAAGAGACGGAGTCGGGCATTGTAAAGTAAAACTTCATTACCCGGAAAGAATCCTTTGGGACGAATGAGGAGGTCATGGAATTTCCGAGCTCTTTCCTCGTATATCCGTGAGTTTTCAAAAGCTTCGTTCCTCCATTCATCAAGCTCCAATAATTGTTCACCTCTCGTCAAACCGGCCTCCTTGAAATCCATGTTGATTCGCCTTTGGCTGATAAGCTTTGTGTTCCAATTCAACCGGCAAATGGCAAGATTTCCCAAATACCATTTGATATGGAGATAGACTTATAAGTGTTTTGTAGGCAGTCCGATAGGCCCAAAGAGCATCATCCAATTGCTTGGCCCAATCCTTCCTATTAACAACCGATTTCTCCAAAATTTTCTTTATCTCTCGGTTGGCGAGCTCAGCTTGCCCATTCGCTTGCGGATGATATGGGGTGGTGACTCTATGCTTCATGCTATACTTAGCTAGGACATTGCCTAGCCACTTGTTGTTGAAATGCGATCCACCATCGCTGATCAATGCCCTCGGCACTCCAAATCGAGTAAGAATATTCTTGTGGAGAAACTTTATCACTACCTTGGAGTCGTTGGTGGTGTGGGAATCGCCTCCACCCGTCGTGAAACATACTCCACGGTGAGTCGGATGTCGTGTAACCACAAGACATGGGAAGCAGACCCATGAAGTCGATCCCCATCGTCAAATAGTTCCACTTCCATGATGGTCTTCGTGGCATCTCGTCTTTCTTAGTGACATTTTCCATTCTTTGACAATTGTCACAACTCTTGATAAAGATTGGCAATCCTTGAAGATCGAAGGCGATAGAATCCACTTTGACAAACCTTTCTTTGCCATCTTGGCGGCGCAAAATGTCCTCCATTTAAAGAACTATGGCACTCGTGGATTATGCTCTCCCATTTTGTTTGGGGAACACAGCGACATATCAAGCCATCGACACATCGGTGGTAGAGATGGGGATCATCCCAATAATAAAACTTGACATCGTGGAAACTTCTTTTTACGATGATGACGCACGGAGGTAAAACTCCAATGACCAAGTAGTTCACAAAATCTGCGTGCCGTGGTGTATGATCAATGATGCTCAATATGTGCTCGTCAGGAAGTTCTCCTTGATCCCAATTTTCTTATCCTCTCCTCGGTGGCTTTTCTAGTCTCGATAAGTGGTCGGCAACCACATTCTCGTAGCCCTTTCTATCTTTGATCTCCATGTCGAACTCTTGAAGAAGAATCCATCTTACCAATCTCGGCGAATCTTTCTTTGCGAGCGGATGACGAATGGCGGCATGGTCGATGTGGACAATAGTGTGGGTTCCCACCAAATAAGGTCTAAACTTATCGAAATCATAGACCCGACAAGTAATTCCTTCTCGGTTGTGGTGTTGTTCATTTGAATTTGAGTCGGCGTCTTACTTGCATAATAGATGACTCGGAAAAGCTTGTCTCGTTTACGCTGTCTGACTCACTTTCCAATCACTAGCATCGCACATCATCTCGAACGGTTGACTCCAATCTAGTGATACCAAATTTGGGGTCGATATCAGGGCTAGCTTTAATTTCTCAAATGCCCCCAAACGCTCACTCGTGAACACGAACTTCGTATCTTTCTCGAGCAGTCCACACAGTGGCTTTGTGATTGCAGAGAAGTCCTTGATAAATCTTCTATAGAAGCTCGCATGACGAGAAAACTCCTCACGAATTTGACATTTGTGGGAGGTAGTTCTCGATTGCTACTATCTTTGCTCGATCAACTTCCAAACCTTTTGCCAAAACTTTGTGGCGAGCACCACACCTTCCTTTACCATGAAATGGCACTTCTACCGATTGAGAACATGATTCGTCTCCTTACATACATGTCGCGCTTGGGATAGATTGTGGAGACAATGGTCGACGAAGAACCAGGCTCTTGAAAAGTCGTCCATGAAAACTTCCCTAATATTTTCGATCAACCCATGGAAGATTGACATCATGCATCTTTGGAGCGTGGTGGAGCATTGCGAGAATCAAGCGACATTCTTCTATAAGCAAAAACTCCATAAGGGCGCGTGAGCGCCGTCTTGTCTTGATCTTGAGGCGATGGCAATCTGATTGTACCCGAATATCCATCTAGAAAACAATAGAACTCATACCCCTCGATCAGTCTGTTCAACATCTGATCAATGAAGGGCATGGGAAAATGATCATTTCTTGTGGGCGTGTTCGAGCACGATAATCAATGTAAACTCGCCATCCGTCACGAGTCTTGTTGCCACAAGCTCGTTCGTCTAAATCTCGATCTTTGCGTGATACCCTTTCTTGGATACCACTTGAGTTGGGCTAACCCACTCGTTATGCGATATAGCATAGATCATGCCGCGTCTAATAACGAGGACTTCCTTCCTCACGACCTCTTGCATTGCGGATTCGAGCGGCGTTGAGGTTGCGCCTTGGCTTATACTCGTTCTCTAACGGATCCGGTGCGTATGCAAATTGAAGGGTTGACCCTTGATATCGAAATAGTCCGCTGATCGCGAGACTTATATTGTTTCGGCACAACCATCGGTTTACGTGACTCCTCGTACAGCCAAAGCAAAGATACTATCACTAGGCACATCTCGTCGTCGCCTGAAAGGCATCTTGAAGGTGGTCCGCAGCTCCTTTAACTCCGACTTAGGTGCGGCGTCTTTCTTCGCCATAACATCATCCTCCTCCAATCGGCTTCCTCACGCCTAAATAAGGCCGCGACTCCTGGGGAGGCCTTGACTTCATCGATAGACTCGAGATACTCTAAGATCTCATCACACGCCTCGTGAGGTTCGAGGTGAGAAAATCGAGTTCGTATGTAAACTCCACGGATCGAAGGCGAAATTGAGTGGGCGGCAGCGACTCTATAACCAGCAGTCTTCCATCGTCTTCTCTTGAGTTGCTTCATCGGCGTCATAAATAGAGCTTTTCATCTCCTCATCGTTGACCCTGAGCGTGAGATCTCCATTTGCACGTCGATCGGTGCTCTTCCGGTAGCTAGGAACGGTCTCCCAAGAATAAGAGGCGTGTTCCCATCCTCTGGCATGTCGAGAACCACAAAATCTGCTGGGAAGATAAAATCTCGAACTTTCACGAGCACGTCCTCCACTATCCCTTTCGGATATGTCACTGATGTGTCTGCCATCTGGAGAGCAATGGTAGTCGGCTTAATCTCTCCAATCTATTGAAAATGGACAACGGCATCAAATTGATGCTTGCCCCCAAATCACACAGAACCTTGGAGAATGTCTGTCCTCTGATGACACATGCTATAGTGAAGCTGCCTAGATCCTTCTTTTGAGCGGCAACTTCTTTTGCGATCTGACTTTGCACTCTTGAGACAGATTTATCGTCTCGAATTTCCCAAACTTCTTCTATTGGCACATGTGACCCGATTCGGCTACCACCTTACCGGTTGCTACTTGGGGCTTAGGGTTAAATATTAAGTAAAGAATAGGGCTCTCAACTTATTTCTCAAGTGAAGGAACATAGATGTTAATAATGAAATAACTCGAAGGATAGAAAAAAGCGACTTATATAAATGATTTGTTCAAAATCTTGGCAAAGCGATTAGCTAATCTGAGGCTTTTAGCAAAGCATTCGAGATCTTAACATAATATCAAAATATAAAGGGAACTCGAGAGTTTGGCGGTGAATAACGTGTGAGACATGCATGTGAAGATGCATTCTCAAGGTGAACAAAATGCTCCATACTATTTATCGAAAGGATTCCGCTCGACTCTGCTCGGTTCCATCACTGCTTTCGACCCTGCACGTTTAAAAACAAACATGCGGTGAGTACAAATGTACCAATGGACACATGCGAAAACATTTTATTTTACGAAATATTGTCGCCCTCACTTACGGTAAGACACGGGGTTTTATTGAAAAGGCGTTGTTCTTACTAAAACATTTCTCATTTCTCAAAATCATCGCTTGGCGAGCATTTTCATATCACAACAACCACAGCGTATATTCCAGTCGGCTATGGATAAATGCGCGGTAGGAGGCCTCCCTACACGGATGCAACTAACAGCCAGTTCGAGCATGACCGCCCGGGTTCGAGGCCCAACACGTGTACCTGACCCAGGCTGGGAATTTCTACTTACACCTCCGGCTGGGATCCGAATTAAATAACTTCACATTGCCCAGGCGCAACCCGAATGGACATATCAAAACATAAAACATTTTCGCGAGACAATATCGTATCTCAAAATTTGCGATAAAGCGATGCGGTAATCTTTTGTAAAAAATCATTTTCAGCTCGTAAAGAGTTTTGGTAAGAAAGCCCGCCTCGAGGACTTAAGGTTTCTTAAGTCACTAGTTTCTATTCTCGGTTTCGTTCTCCGCCGAATCGGACCTTATCAGCGTAAGAAGCAGGTTTTTAGCATATCGTTATGCTTTGCAAGAATCATCGATTCGAACCAGCGAGCGTACTAATATCGACTTTATCACTAACGTTATTACGAACTATCGTGTCGATATACTTAAATACGTTTATAACTTTTAACTTATTCTCATCGATGGTTTCATGTATTTCTTATATAACTATCATCTTACACGTATATGTTCCTATTTCTATTGATTTCCAACTATACCCTTGTAATTTTCGATTTTACACATATATGGATCAAATTTCCTCATATTACTAACATAGAATCCATGTATCTCATAACATAGAAAATTTCACATCATGATTCCTTCTTAGCATAATTTTGAAAATTACAAATAATTATTAAACTTTTCCAAAAATTTTAATTAATTCATATAGCATATTATTATCATAATAATATGACATAATTTCCATAATTCATGAATTATTCCTCGATATGTCTAAGTACATATTTTTTGAAAATAGACTTGAGTACAAATAATTTTAGAAATTCCAATAAATTCATATAACACTATATTATTAATCTACATCATCAATATGTTATTCTAACATTCAAACATGAATTATATCTCATCATATAATTACTCTATAATTTTCGAAATTAATAGGATATATACTTAGGTTTTCGAAAATTCCACATAAAATCATACAATCTTGTTTATTAATATCTACCATTATTTCATGCTCAAAACAACAACTAAAATTCATATCGTAAACATATGATTTCTCCTTATTTTCGGTCATATCATCATGTATTCAATACATGCTTAACTTTGTATTAATTTGATAATTCATACTTATAAACATCATATAAACAATCTAACACATACTTTGAAACATATAGCACATATTGACATAATTTTTGAAAATAAGCATCCCTATATATTATATATGAATTTCTAATAATTTAACATGTATAACGAAGTGAGTACGATTTCTAACCTTGTGATCGATTCGATCGGCGTCGTGACGTTTTTCTTTCTCGATCGAAGAACACTATGAAGAACACTCTCTATTTTTCTCTCTATTTTCTCTCTATTCTTCTCCTAATTTTCGATTTTAATGGTATGGGAGGGTGCCTCCTATTTATAAGATTTCTAAAGTGTTTTAATCATTACTTTATAAAATATTTTATTCTAAAGTCAAAAATGGCAACTCCTTTATCTTCTTAATTTTGAGCCTTGCAAGTTGTATAAGAAACAAATTTGACCTTATCTTATACATTAATGATTTTATCTTCTTGAAATTATAAAATACTTAGGTGTAAAATTAATTTACAACTCATACTTTGTCTCTTATAATTTTCGATTACTTCCTATACTCATGAGATGATTATTTTATTTTATTCTATAATTTATTATGTTATTTAATTATTTAATTAATATATCTTATAATTATCAAAGAATAAAAATTTAATATTTTATGTAGTATATATAAGCAATTCGGCCACTTCACAACCTTAGGCTTTAATTTTTATTTTTTCTATACCTTATACTATAATATTATCTTATAATAATATCATATTAGAAAATTCAAAATTTCAACTATAGGATAAGGTATTATATTGAGAGTTTAAAATTATTTCCAACCTTATATTAAAAGTCAAATTTTTTGGCTATATTAAATAAAAAGCATAAGTTACTTGTTTTAAATGCTAACTATCTCTACTTTACAACTCATAACATGATAAGATCATAATAATTATCTCCCATTAATTATAGTATGATATTTTATGCAATTTCACACCTTATAGTCAAAGTTTAGCCCCCTATATATAATATATGTTAAATATTTTATTTTCTCCAATTAATAGATATATGACATAATATAGGTCTTAGATAATAAATTATATCATAGGAAAATTAATTAAGATCATTTCTATGTACTATAGTAAAGTTATCGGCAAATATTTCAAATCTAGGGATAAATTATCAAACTATTATTCTTTTCATAACCATTATTATTTTCATGATGAATTACATAAATATAATGATATTATGTCATAAAATAAATTTTGGAATATTTCAAGCAATTTTCCCTAATTTTTCTAAAATTAGGGTTTCTTAGAATTAATTTTCCAAAATTCTATCTTGCCCTATAATCATTAATTTCGAAATTTATATAGATTCTAGATGATAAGATTGATCTAGATTTCATGATAATTATCAATACTAATGCTTAAATAATTAATTAAATTATTTGCTAAATTTATTACATAAATCATCATTTTCGAAAATGATGTATTTCAAAAACAAATTTTATCCTTCGTGATGCTTATCACTTTGCTACACATTTTAATGAGATAAAATTATCTAAGCTTAGTCATAATCTAGTCATATACTTATCTTATCATTTTATAAATATCATAACATATCTTATCTCAAAATGTCTTGATCAAACCTTATCATTTCCACCTCGTTTTCGAAAATGCTAGGGTGTTCCAAGATAATTACCTTATCATGTAATACAAGATAAATATGACAACTCATATTATAAAATCATGTGATCACAAATTAATTCACAAATTAATCTATTTTGTGCAAATTTTCGAGAATCATTAATAAAATAAGAAATAAATTCTTTTCCTTCTTAGTGTAATACTTGGCTAAATAATATTTCATATGTAAAATAAAATAGCATTTGTTCACATAATATAAAGTGATCTCATGCGAGTTCATAAATCGATCATATGAACACATAAGTTTGAAAATAGGGAAACAATTAGGAGAAAATATTTCCTTAATTTTCTAAGTGTAATAATATCCTCTATACACTTAAAAACATATTTATTTATTGTTTAAAAATTATTTCATTTGAAATTTTGAAGAAAATTTTGATCTATTCAAATTGTCGATTCTGGCGTTCACTTTCATTCTTATTTTCTTAGTAAACTACTTCTTTATTTTCGAAATTTTTAAGCCAGTCGGGATATTACATAGCCTGGCGTCTTTCAAGAACTTCCGTATCCGGCATGTCTCGGAGTGCATCAAGTAAAGGAGTATTGATGTGTACCTTTTGAAACATCTCCATAAACACAGTCGACTTCTCATCGTACTTGGGCTTGGCTAAGCGACTTGGAAAGCGGAATCGGGCGTATACATCGGATAACTCTTCCTTTGGGCGTGCCTCGCGGTCATCCCCATGACGGCGTGTGTGCGATCGCTAAGCGGTTGGGCTGCGTTGGCATTCTTCTTGCGGCGAGCTCGCGGGCGCGAGCTCGATCGCTAGTTCTTCGTCCAAACTCTCTGCCCGATTTCTCGTGGGCGCGTCCTTTTTTCCTAGCGATCGTTGGGTCTCTCGCGAGTGCCTGCACGGAACACTCGTGACTAATTCCTCACGGTCATGAGCTCCGTAGCGAGTCTGCTCTTTGTTGCCTTGTTTCGCCGTTCTTCTGCGTGTGGTTACGATAAGCTCGTCCACTCTTGATTGAATGGCATTACGGTGATTTTAGGGTTCACCTCCGTATTACTCGAAATTGGCCCGACTTATGTTGCCCGTTACTGCGTGCGGCTATCCGACTTATTTGATTCTCCATCGTCTTCATATCTTCCCCATAGCCGTCACGGTGGACTCGGATGATTTATATTACGCGGTATTGCTTATAAGCAATTACGATTAGTCGTCAATTGTTGGTTGCTCACAACCAAGCTGCTGCATCATGTCCTCTAGACTCGGCTTCGTCTCTTGAATCACTCCATTCGAGCGAGAAACTGGCGGAGGCTGTTGAAAAGTGTTGGGGTTGGCATACGAGAAATTAGGATGATTTTGTTATTTGGATTGTATGCGGATTCCCCACGAGCGGTTCCTCGATTGATGTAATTCCGTCCTCGGCCTCATTCATATCGACTTTGAAGCATTTATCTAAGCCCTGTAGGGAAAGGCGGTTTTAACCATCTCCGAGGATCTATCTTGGATGTTTAATTCACCATACATTGATTATATCCCTAGCATGCACCTATATAATTAATTGCAACACTTATGAGTTTTCTCGTGTTCACTGCGAATCATGGGGATGAATAGATCAAGACTCGTGCTTTGATCTTACGGGTGTATCCGTTTGCCTAAACTCGATGCCGAGAGAGGACAATCTATGGAGAGTGCTTTAGAAATTAGCCTTCTTCCTTCTTACAAAGTTTTGAAAATCACTCTATTTTGGAATAGAATTCTCGAAAATATGCTTAAGGATTAGCCTTGATTTTCTCTCTCACCTTATATTTATAATGCAACCCCTAAACCCTATCTATATAGGATTTATGCATATCTAATAAATATAATCATATCACTTAAGATAGAGAGGATCAAGCGAGTCCCGGATGGACTCTATAAGGGGGGCGAAAATCACTAAGCTCCGGGCTAGATGGGCCGGCCAGGGGATCAAATCTGAGGAATAAAGATGGGCCTCAAATAAATTAATTATCTTATGTTCGACCCGAACATAAATTAATTCATAAACATTCATTCATGCCACTAGAGAATAAATCTTGACTTACCCTTTATTACGAAGTTGAGTCGGGCTTGCACTTGAGACTTACGAATCCCGTATTTAAGATATCGTGCGTCCATTAATTATTCTGACGTTACATTTGCTTAAAATAATTAATATCTTTAATTCCTTAAGTAGTACCACTCAACCTTATTATTGTACTTGAGATAATTCACACCCGCGGTTTAGTACAATAAACCTTTTGAGCTCCTTAAGGGGCGTCATCGTCCTAGCGGATACGGTGACTCGACACGGGTAACTAGCATGACATCTGACAAACGCCACCACCCAAGATGCGAGAGAATCTTGGGTTATCTCATCTTAACCCTCACCCATAGCAAGTCAAAGTGATGGTCGACAACTCATACTCATCTAATACCTTATCGAGATTTAGATCAGCGTAAGTCTTGAGATCTAGGTTCTTCACGGCGGTCGGATAGAAGAACTCATCTCGCTGTGATCCATCAATACGTCGAGCGCACCGGTATAGACAAGCAACCAAGTCAGTCACTTCTTATCTACACGCCTTTATATACCGACAACTCGTCCTCAAGTTGTCTCATTGTGATACTTTTATATCTCATTAAACTTGACCAATCATACGGACTTACGTGATCTACAACACCTTGTATGATCTAACTTATATATGAGATAAAGGGACATACATATGCAATCAAGTAAACAATTCGGATAGGAGATTGAAATAGTGGTAACGAGAAACATTGTATCTGAAGCTCAACCAAAGCGCTTTCGTTATACAAATCAACAATCTCCCACTTATACTAAAGCAAAATTTTAGTATACAATGTGTCTCTACTAGCTATTACAAACAACACCATCACTTTACTTCTCCCACTTATACAAAGTCTCCTTTCTAAGTGGGTGCCATCTTCTGTAATCGAGTCCTCGAATATGCTCTTCGTAGACTTTTTGCGGCGAGCTCTTCGTGAATGGATCAGCTAGGTTATCATGATGCCAATCTTCTCAATCGGCACATCCCCTCGTCTAACAATTTCTCATATGACATGGTACTTTCTCTCTATGTGTTTCGTTGCCTTGTGGGTCCGTGGTTCCTTGAGTTTGCCACTTGTATACGAGTTATCACGGTGAAACTATGATACTCTTGGGCTAACCGGTACCACATCTAAATCCATGGGGTTCTTGAACCATCTGACCTCTTTAGCGACCTCAAGGCGGCTACATATTCGGCTTCCATGGTGGAGTCCATGATGCATATTGCTTTGCACTCACTTGAGGATCTGACTCCTCCTCCCAAGGTAAACACATAGCACGAGGTAGACTTCTTCTCATCACGGTCGGCTTGGAAATCCAGTCGAATAACCCAAAGGCATTAGACTATCGCATGGTAAACCGACCCTATAATCTCGAGTCCTTTTCGGTGCTTGGTATATGCTTACCGCGATCCAATGAGCTTGTCGAGGTTAGGCGATATCTAGCTACTATGCCTACCGCATAGCGGATATCGGGTCTCGTACATAGCATTACGTACATGAGACTTCCTATGGCGGAGCGTGAAACTTGTCTCATTTCCTCTATCTCCTTTGCAATCATAGGTGATGCTCCTTAGATAAAGGAGCCATGTATGCGAAGGTAGCAATCCTTTCTTGGCGTCGCATACTAAAGCAGTAATTCGAAGTATCGATGTAAGGCGCTGAGATAAGCTCAACATTTTCCTCTTGCGATCTCGGTAAACCTTGATCCCAAGAATGTCTGTTGCATCTCTAAGTCTTTCATTTGAAGCGATTGGATAACCAACTCTTTCGTCGATAACAACTTCACATTGTTGCAGTAGAAGGATGTCATCTACGTAAAGTGCAAGCTCTACATCACCGTTGACATCTAAGCGATACACACAACTTTCGCTAGGCAAGCGGGTAAATCCATGGGACTTTACCACCTCATCAAAGCGTAAGTTCGGGATCGTGAAGTTTGTAAGTCCATAAATGGACTTCTTAAGCTTCAAACTAGATGCTCTTCACCCTTCACCACATAACCTTCGGGTTGTTGCATATAGATGTCTCTACCTTCTTCAGGTAACCGTTTAAGCGGTTTTCACATCCATTGCCAAACCTCAAGGTTTAAGTGGGCTGCTATGGCGAGAAGAATTACGATGGACTTGAGCATTGCTACGGTGAAAAGGTCTCAACAAAATCGATGCCCTCAATGCGAGTGTACCCTTTCGCCACAAGCACGGCTTTAAAAGCGAAACCTCTCAATCTGAATCTCTCTTCCTCTTGTATACCCACTTACTACCTATGGCTTCCTTGCCATACGGTAGAGTGTCTTTTCGTATACATCCATAGTTATGGACTCGATTTCTAAGTCCGTAGCGGTGTGCCATGATCTTGCATCGATGTCTTGTATCGCCTCACTTTGTATGTCCATGGGTCGATTATTGCTGCTTTCGTTTCACGGGACTAAATCCGAAGATTCACCCACGAACATAAATCGCTCGGGTTGACGAACAACCCTCCCACCACTGACGAGGCGCTGCGGCACAATGGCAGCGGTGGGTGCAATAACTTGTGGTTCTCTATCTTGCACAACTCTTTGGATAGGAGCCACTTATGCCGGTATCTCGATGGAACTCGACCACTTCAATTTCTTGAAGTATCTGGTGTCGATCCCTCCCACTAGACACGACATCTCGTACCTTTGGCTTAATCGGTAGTGGAATACGATCATCTTCTAATTCTTGAAGAATGATTTCAACTTTGGATTTATGGTTTTCATATAATCCTCTTCTAAGAATCGGGCATTAGTGCTTATAATGACCTTCTGATCCTTAGGACTATAGAATAAACCACCTTCGTCCATCTAGGATAGCGATAAACGACCTTGCGTCGGATCTAGCCTCAACTTGTCGGCCTTCTTGTTCGGCATGTCTTTGGCGCCATATCTAATGTGGCTTAAACTAGGCTGCGACCAAACCACAACTCGAAATGGGTCTTTTCGGTGACTTGGATTGTACTAGATTTAGCAAGTATGCCCGTTTCAAAGGCATACCCCGAGCGAAATAAGCAATGTTGCATAACTCATCATCGATCTTACCATTTCTAAAGAGTCCTATTTCTTCGCTCGACACACCATTTTGTTGTGGTGTGCCGGTGTAGTAATTTGGGAGGTAATCCCCTGCACGCAAGTAGTCCATAAACTTCGTTCTTGAGGTATTCGCCACGCGATCAGACCGCTTGATGACTTGATACCTTACCAAGCTTCGTCTCCACTTCCGCCTTAAACTCTTTGAATTTCTCAAAGCATTCGGACTTGTGGTGAAGCGGTATATGTATCCGTACCTTGAGTGTCGTCGATGAAAGTGGCAAAATACTCGTACCACCACGAGCTTGTGTTGATATAGGTCCACACGGTCGAATGGACTAGCTCCAACACTTCTTTGGCTCTATAACTCTTCGCTTTGAAGGGTGCAGTCGACATCTTTCCTTCTATCTGAGATTCGCGGTGGGAGCGGAGTAACTATGAGATCTTAACGCTCCATTCTTAGCCGTCTTTGGATCCTATTTAGATTGATGTGACCTAATCTAAGATGCGGAGAAAGCGTGGTGTCATCTTGCAAAGAAAACTTTCTCTTTTAAGGTTTGAAGAAGATCTGGCGTAGTTATAGGTATTATGTTTGGCAAAAATAGTATAAAGAGAATTATATAAAGTGCCACCACGAGATAACCGTCATTTCTTATGATAGAAACACCATTATAAAAATAGCTGAATATCCATGAATAAATAGTTTGGAAGCGAAATAAGGTTCCGTCGAAACTCCGGCATATATAAACGTCTTTCAAAACTAAAGCGTCCTATCAAAACATAAAGTAACATCTCCATTGCAAGCGGCCGACTTTCGTGGCGTTGCCCATGGAATCGTTATCTCGCCATCACATAGCTCCCTTGTCGCGGGAACCCACGCAGGTGTAACAAACATGATCGATCGCCCGTGTCTACTACCCAAGAATGGGTAGAACAAGTCACTAAACATGTTTCCGTTACTAAAGCAAATGGCGTACCTTGAGCCTTGAGCTTGGGGCACTTAGCTTTCCAATGCCCAGTCTCGCGCTTGAAGCATTTTCCTTCTCCTTTGTCTTTTTCAAACCGCTGGTAGAGCCCTTTGTATTCTCCCACTCTTTCTTTAGCCTTAGCATCTCTTGAATTCCACTTTCTCTTTTCATCTTCGATGAAGCGGTGGTTTTCTTTGAGGTGCGTGCTAAACGTGCACCTTTGCCCATTTTGCGTTCTTCCGTTACTAGATCCTCTTGCAATGAATCTAGAGTATAACTCTTATCATAAGGACTACTCTATAACGGAAGTCATCAAAGACTTGGGCAAAGTGTTGAGGATCATATCGATTCGACTATGTCATCAATATATCCTCCAACCAATTCGAGCTCTCAAAGAGATTGATTATTTGCTCTACATGGTCATGCTTTGAATCACTTTCCTTCATTGAACTTGACATTATTGATTTTGTCAAATTATGACAAGCGATTACTGTCCGACTCCTCATACGATTTCATGAGATTTTGCCATATTGTGGTTGCATCTTCCATCTCTTGATCTTTGGAGTTGCGGGGACTCGCACAGTGACCAAAACAGGCACTTTGCCATTGTTTGATTTGTCCCATTTCTCGTGCTCCTTGCGCTCCTCGTGATAGATGAATCGTCTAGAGCTTGGGACGGGGTGTAGTGAGTACAAATAGATTTTCTTCATGAGAAGAACATTCTCAATGTTTCGTTTCCACTCGATAAAATTCGGACGGATAAGGGATTTTGTGCTAGCATGTTGATAATCGATTAAGAGACATATCCGAAAAGTAATGTAAGCGCATAAGCATACGATCGCACATAATTCATAACAATAATATTGTAACCTTTTGATAAAACAATATTAATTGAAACCTCCAATCGCCAAGGAATCCACATGCAAGCCACGCGTGTGGGCGTTTACATGAACCCTCGACCGGACTAAAATAAACCTTTTAGTCGTTTAATTTCAATCCATGTCAACTTATCCTTATGACAAATGAAATTAATGATTGGACCTTACTAGACCACATCACTATCGCAAGAAGGGACTTCGTTAGAAGTTGTACTTGAGGTGATGTCTAAGCAATGACCACAATTTTAACAGCAGAAAATGAATTCTTAGAGTTGGCATACTCACTAGGACCATACCGCTTCCAATCCAAATTCCTTTATTATCTTATTTTAAATCTATCTCTAGAGAACTTATGAAAAATCACATATGTAAGCCACGCGTGTGGATGTTTACACATGAAACTCCCACTTCTCAATAGATTAAAATGTTTTATTTAGAAATCTCATCTAACAAACTTATGAAAAATAGTGCAAGCAAGCCACGCGTGTGGACGTTTACTCACAGTGCGTATCACTTTGTTTAGAGATCAAAAAGTGGAGGTCTTGACATTTTAATTTAAGAAATTAATATGTCGGGTTACTTGCTTAGTCTTTTGTTTCAAAGGTTTGTCCATGCAGATCACGTAATCTAGCATGCTTTTCTATAGAACTCGACATGTAAAACATGCTCATGAGAATTCTAAAATATGCTTGAAAAGCGCGATAAACCTAGCATGCTTACTATGCGCGTCAATCACGAAAAACATGTAACATGTTTATCTACGTAATTAAACATACATAGCATGTACGCATAATTTAAACATCCACGACATGCTTTGAGCGATAAAAATAAAATAAAATCGTTCATCGCGCCCGTTCGTGGACCACAGCTTCACTGCCTAATTTATTACAGATCATCAAACTCGAAAATGGGCCTCGCGTGCACGGGCACGGACCGAATTCGTCAAAACTGGGTTTGGGCCAAAATTTGAAAACGGGTCGGATCATTGGAACAGGCCGGATCGGGCAAAAAATCTGGAATCGGACCGAAAAATTGAGTTCGGGCTGAAAATCCGGGTTTGGGCGGTTGGGTCGGTCGGCCCAAGATGGGGTGGGCAGCGCCAGGGCACAGCCCATGCGCGCGCCCAAAGACACTCCGCCGCCCACTTGCGCGTCGCCCGTGCCAAGCAAGCTGGCCGAAACACGGCGACCTTGAGGTTTCTCCATGAAACTCATGGCCGAGGCCGCGGCGCCGCAGAAGGCCTCGCCGAGATTTGCGCGCCCAAGTCGCCCGTGCGTGGCGAAGCCTCGTTGATGTTTCCAGCGCCACACTGGCGTGTTACCGAACACGCCAGCGTACACCGCCGAGAATCCCAAGCGCGACGCGCGCGCCTACGACCGAGGCGCTGCGCAAGCAGCGTCTCGTCGATGCCGAAGCGCTTCGAGGTTTCCGTGCGCCACGGTCGCGGCGCTGTCTTGGCGCGCAATGCGCGCGCCGCCGCCGAGCCTCGCGACTGCTCCCGAACATCGCCGAGTGCGCCACGCTCGGCGCCAGCGGTGCCGAGGCATCCGCGCGTGAAGCGCGCACCGCACCGTCTTGCTACCGAGCCGTGCGCCTCGACCTCGTCTGCATCACCCTCCTGCCGAGCACGCACGCGGCGGCCGAGGCGTCTTTGCGGCGCCGAGCACGCCTCACGTGCCGTCGCCCGCACGCCCTTGCGCCGTGCCTTCGGTTTCTTCGACTTGCTTTCCCATCGTCTCGTTCTTCGTGCTTTCATCTTCGTTCTTCTTTTATAGATAAGATTTACGGAAAAAATCTAATCTAACCACGGATTTTCTCGTGGTAAAAAAAACAAAATCCGACAAAATAAAGCGAGCCACGATGAGCGATGATTCACAATTAATTAATTGCGCATGTTATAATCAAATGTGAATTAATCCAGCGAGCGAATCTCGATCCGAGCTCCGATACCAATTGTAGGAAAAGCGATTTCAACCTCTCCCGAGGATCTATCTTGGATGTTTAATTCACCATACATTGATTATATCCCTAGCATGAACCTATATAATTAATTTCAACACTTATGAGTTTTCTCGTGTACACCTGCGAATCTGTCGGGGATGAATAGATCAAGACTCGTGCTTTGATCTTCTGGACTGTATCCCGTTTACCTAAACTCCAATGCCGAGTGAGGACAATCTATGGAGAGTGCTTTAGAAATTCGCCTTCTTCCTTCATACAAAGTTTTCGAAAATCACTCTATTTTGGAATAGAATTCTCGAAAATATGCTTAAGGATTAGCCTTAATTTTCTCTCTTACCTTATATTTATAATGCAACCCCAAACCCTATCTAGATAGGATTTATGCATATCTAATAAATATAATCATATCACTTAAGATAGAGAGGATCAGCGAGTCCCGATGGACTCTATAAGGAGGCGAAAATCACTAAGCTCCGGGCACGGATGGGCCGGCCAGGATCAAATGCAAGGAATAAAGATGGGCCTCAAATAAATTAATTATCTTATGCTCGATCCGAACATAAATTAATTCATAAACATTCATTCATGCCATTAGAGAATAAATCTTGACTTACCCTTTATTACGAAGTTGAGTCGGTCTTCCACTTAGACTTTACGAATCCCGTATTTAAGATATCGTCGTCCATTAATTATTTATAGCGTTCGACTACTTATAATAATTAATATCTTTAATTCCTTAAGTAGTACCACTAAACCTTATTATTGTACTTGAGATAACTCAACTGCGGGGTTTAGTACAATAAACCTTTGAGCTCCTTAAGGGGCGTCATCGTCCTAGCGGATACGGTGACTCGACACGGGTAACTAGCATGACATACAAGATCGCCACCACCCAAGATGCGAGAGAATCTTGGGTTATCTCTGTAACCCTCACCCATAGCAAGTCAAAGTGATGGTCGAGAACTCATACTCACCTAATACCTTATCGAGATTTAGATCAGCGTAAGTCTCCGAGATCAAGGTTCTTCACGACGGTCGAGATAGAAGAACTCATCTCTTTGTGATCCATCAATACGTCGAGACATACCCGGTATAGACAAGCAACCAAGTCAAGTCACTTCTTATCTAACATGACTATCCGACAACTCGTCCTCAAGTTGTCTCTGTTGTGATACTTTTATATCTCATTAAGCTTGACCAATCATACGGACTTACGTGATCTACAACACCTTGTATGATCTAAGCGATATATGAGATAAATGGACATACATATGCAATCAGTAAACAATTCGAGATATGAGATGTAATAGTGGTAACGAAACATTGTATACAAGCTCAACCAAAGCGCTTTCGTTATACAAATCCAACAACCACCCTTTTGCTTTCCTTTCCTTCTCGAATCGACTTCTCGGAAGGGTGAACTGCCCATCGATTATCGTACTTAGCATCGCCTGGGCGGTGGCTGCTTTCACTACAAGTTTTCTCCATTGGCCATTGATAGCTATTTGCAGCCATCTCTCTAGAATCGCTAGCAACTCCCACACGTCGGTTCAGCAGCATCCTCCCTCGATGCATCCACTATACTCCTCATGTGAGGTGTCGGCCCATTATAAATTGCGTGATCTGCTGCTCCCGGAGAATCCGTGTTGTGGGCACTTTCTCGATAAGCCCCAAATCTCCCACGACTCAAACAATGACTCATCTCTAGTTGGGAGAGTGGGAGATCTCGGCGATGATTTTCTGCGCTTTAGGCGGCGGAAAATACTTTGAAGAAACTTTCACAAAGATTCCCCAACTGTTTATCCCATTGCGGTCCAGCTCTTGAACCAGTCCTTCGCCTGATTGCGCAAAGAAAATCCAAACATGCGCATCCGGATCGTGTCTTGTGGCACCCCATTCTATTTGATGGTGTCACATATGTCGAGAAATGTCTCGAGATAGGCATTCGGATCCTCTGTGACTCCTCCTCCGAACTGTTCCCCTTGAACCATACTGATTAGGGCCGGCTTCAACTCAAAGTTATTCGCGTTCACTTCCGAGCCCCATCCACCTCCTTGAAATTGCTCCGTAGGAGGTCGGTACATATAATTCAGCGGTCTTGCCTCTGGAGCAGGGACAAGGAATCCCATGTTCGCCATTTGGCACTGCATCTCTGTAAAATCCGCTAGAAGACGAGCATCTATCTCAGGAGGTACACCCCCGTTGGGAGGAACACCTCCGTTGTTCGGATTTGCTGTCATATCTTGCCTTTTCCTTTCTCGTCTCTTTCTCCTTTGGGTAGTCTCGATTTCTGGATCTACTAACGGCTCAGGAGGTCCTCGGGACCTTATGATCATAAACTACCTGGAGAAAAATAGAGAAATTAGATCCGGCAAGTGAAAACAAATAAAATTTAAAATACAAATTGAATTAATAATTCCGAATTGTCAAGTTATTCCTATATAATCTTAACAATCCCCGGCAACGGTGCCAAAATTTGATCGCTCACTTTTCTAACACGAAAATGTGCAAGTATATAGGTAAGACGAGTATCGTATCCATAGGGATTATGTGAAAATCTGAAGCTAACAATCTAATCCTTCATCATTATCCAAGCGACAGATTTGGTTTGATAAGGTTTTAGGGCTTCGAATATTAAATCCAAAGCCAAAGGTGACAACTTGAAAATAAATGAAAGCAATAAATACTCAAAGAGATAACAATCTAGAAAAAATAACCCTAGGGATGCATTAATCCTACCCACAACGTATGTTTATCCTGCTTCCTATTAACCATTTTAATCCAGACAAGATGGAAGATCACATATGTAACCAACAATTTCATTTACGACAATTGTGGCAGTTGATTACTAATTTTTCCTATTACTGTTACGTCTCTAGGTGAAAATAAACAACTCCAAAAGGATCACAAAGAATATGCTTCCTACGAATGTTCATATCTCAGCTACGACTCAAGGCTTATTCGTATTGTGCATTCAAGATTGATTGACAATTAAAACGGTTAAGTAATTAAGTGGCAACTAGATATGCATCAAGATTGATCAAAAATTAACACATATAATTAAGCACCAAGAATCATAAATCAATGCCTGGAAGGTAAATATTAATAGCAGGAATCACAACATTTAGGATAGAATCATGCAAACCCTAGGATTAGAACGAAAATTTAGCTAGACATAATAAACGAAATAAAATATGAAATAATCATAGAAATAGGAATTAAATAGATAAAACCCGTAGTGTAGCGTCGGAAGAACAATCGTTGGTCTCGTATCCCAACCTCAGTGAAAAACGGTAAAACACGGAAATTGTTCGGACAAAAGCGTTCCGAAGCGTCGACAATACGTAAAACTAGTGCAGAACAATGCAAAAACTAATGCTAGATGGTTCTAAATCAAAGCTAGAGTGCAAAAATATGAAAGAACATGGCGAGGAAAACGTGCATGAGAGGTGCGGGGGGCGAGGCGGCTATGCCCTATGTTATAGACAAGGGTGAAAACCCAATTTTCGGCTCATCCGCTACGCTTTGCGGACGAGCTCGCGGTCACGAGCTCGGTCGCTAGGTATCTTCGCGCGCGCATCTTCTTTGGCTTGCGACAGGACTTGCGGCCGCTAGGTGAGCTTCGCGACTTGGCTCGCGGTCGCTAGCCATGGTCGCAAGAAATCGGGCAGACTCTTCTTCGGAGGCATCTCGCGGTCGCGTGGTGTGCTCAAGTCGTATGGTTTTCCTCGCGACCGACCTAGCGATTGCTAGGTCGGTCGTGAGACATCATCCAGAACCAATCTTGACTCGCGGCCGGGCTAGCGGTCGCGAAGGTGGCCGCTAGCCCTGTTTTTGCCGCCGTTTGCTCGTGCTTCATTCCATGCTTCGATTATCGTCTTATAATCCTACAAAACATCAAAGAGGAACCCGAAGCGATATCTTCCAAAATATATAAAAGCATTAAGATCCGATACATAAGCACTTAATAGGTCTAAAATCATCTTAAATTATCAACAATAAGCGTGTAAAAGCGCGTTTATCAATCACCTAGGGAGCTGTCTTATTTGTCAAGAAGAAAGATGGCTAATTGAGAATGTGCATTGATTATCGAGAACTGAATAAGGTGACACTAAAGAACAAATATACATTGCCAAGGATATATGATTTGTTCGATCAGTTAAAAGGAGCAAGTGTGTTCTCGAAGATTGATCTCAAATCAGGTTACCGTCATTTCAAGTGCGACGGAAGATGTATCCAAAACGGCGTTCCGAACGAGATATGGCCACTATGAGTTTATAGTTGTGCCATTCGGACTAACAAATACACCAGCCGTATTCATGGATCTCATGAATAGAGTGTTTCATCCGTACTTAGACAAATTTGTCTTAGTCTTCATAGATGATATTCTTATCTATTCGAAGAATGAGGAAGAACATAAGGAACACTTGAGAACGGTTTTGCAAACCTTAAGATCCGAACGACTTTTTGCCAAATTTAGCAAATGTGAATTTTGGCTTAAGGAAGTAATGTTCCTTGGACACATTGTGTTGTCAGAAGGAATTAAAGTGGATCCGGCAAAGGTAGAAGCAGTGCAAGGATGGAATTCGCCAAGAACTCAAAATGAAATCAGAAGTGTCTTGGGATTAGCTGGTTACTATCGGAGATTCATTGAAGGATTCTCTAAGATAGCAAGACCGATGACACAGCTACTCCGAAAAGGAATCAAATTTACTTGGAGTGATGAATGTGAGGCGAGTTTCCAAAGCTCAAAAAAGTTAACTAGTGCACCAAGACTAGCAGTTCGAAGCAAGCAAAGAGTATGTAGTCTATCGATGCTTCCAAAATGGACTTGGTTGTGTGCTAATGCAAGAGGAAAGGTGATAGCCTATGCATCACGACAACTTAGACCGCATGAATTGAATTACCCAACTCATGACTTGGAACTAGCGACTATAGTACACGCACTAAAGATTTGGAACATCACCTCTATGGGTGAGGTGTGAGATTTTCACGGATCACAAGAGTTTGAAATACTTTTTGCAGAGAGATTTGAACATGAGGCAAAAAGGTGGCTCGAATTAGTAAAGGATTACGTTGTGGCATAAATATTCACCCAGGAAAGGCAAATGTAGTAGCTGATGCCTTAAGTCGTAATGGTAGATTCCATGTGTTTGAGCACATATTTGAGCAATGGAGAATTAGACGATTTGCAAACTTATGGTAGATTCCATGTGTTTTTAAACTTTGAGAGTATATACATCTTCCTTGATACACTTGAGTGTTTGAGATTTCTTATATATACATCCATGTTGTGAGGATTCAAGTTTAAGAAGCCTTGTGCTTATGATTATTATGATATGTGGAGTTTAACGAAAGATGCTGTGATCTGATTCATTTGATTGAATCTTTATTGCTCATTGCTCTGAGGCTTATTGCTTTTGTCGTTCGACTCTTTGCCTGTCTTTGGTTGTCTCTCCCTTGTTCTGATTTGTTTGAGGACAAACAAAAGGTTAAGTTTGGGGGAGTTGATAAGCCTCATTTTTGCCTGATTTGTAAGGCTATATTTGTTTCGTTTATAATTGATAAGTGATCTTTTGAGCTGTCTTTTGATATATTTATATTTACCTTGGAAGATATTATGCCGTATGTATTTTGTGTTATTTTAGCACAGGTTTTGATTAAAAAAGGTGCAACATGCGAGAAAGCGAATTGGACATCGCATGGTGAAGCTCATGACAAAATCTCGCGATTGGAACAGCGAGAAAGCAAAGATTGTCTTTGCGACTTTCACTCGTGACCAAAGGTCGCGAGCAAAACTCATGAGGAACACGGAGGAGACCTCGCGACGGTGCTCGCAAGTCTCTCTCGCGATCGATCGTAGCCTAGGGTTGCGTATATCAACGCATCGGCGTCGAGAAAGAGGGGAGACTTTCGTAATTTATTTTACTCTTTTTCTTTTGCGTTTTGCGAGAATAGTTAGCATTGATTTTCTTTTGTTTCAGTTATTAGTTCGGTTTTGTTTCTAGTTCGGATTTATTTACGGATTCAAGTGCTACATTGTTCATCGTGAAATCTTACGGTTTTATCTATTTATTTCAGTTTATGTTATTTTTATTTATTTATTGCTTTATTAATTTAATTATGCGTAGCTAAATTTCATATTGTTCCTAGGGTTTATATGTCTGACTAGATTTGTATGATTGATCTATTGTTACTGTTTTGTCGTCTCATTCATGATTTATGATTCTTGGCTTTAATTCTCATGTGTTGGTATCGTGATATTAATGCATGCTAGTTATGTGATTGATGTCCTGGCGGAATTAATTGCATAGTCGATATCTTGAATTCATAATACAGTTTTTACCTTGAGACCTGGCGGAGATAGGTGAACTGTAGGAGGTTAATCTTTGTGTGCTTTTGGTAATTAACTTACTTTTCTTGAGACCCGACGGAGATAGAGTTTAGGCTAACTACTATAGGCTGTCCTGGCGAAAACTATAGTTATATTAGTGATCCTTCATATGAATGTGGATTAAATTGGTAAACAGATTAATAGGCTAATTGTGTGAAGCTGGTTAGGTTAAGTACATCCCTAGAGTCAGTCTTTTATATGTGATTTTATTCCTATTTATATTTTGAGTCTAGTTTTATTATTATCTGTCTCTTGATATCTTGTTGCCTGAATAATAATCAAGATTTTGTGTTGATTATTTGTTGTGTTATCGAGTCGTAGTCTCTGTGGATACGATATATATACTTGCTGTTTTTACTATCATATTATTTGGTAGGAAATTAAGCGATCAAGGACTAGTCAGTAGTTTTTTATTTCTCTAGTTTTCGATCTCCGAATCGATTCTAATTCATTTCGTTGGTTACCTTAAACATAATTAAGGTCTAAGCACCACAAGTAATTGGTTTAAGCATTACTAATAAAAGTTTTAAATTTTTCGGGTTATTACAGTATGACACTTTGTCATATCCTAACTCATTCATCTCTTCAGTGTTGAGTCTTTAGTTTTCGATATTTAGGCTTCAGTCTCCCGACGTCAGTCTTCGGTGATCGGCTTTACTCAAGTAGCTCTATTCATCAACATTGCTATACTTTTGTCTTTAGACATCGGTTGGCCTTCCTTCGGTCTTCTATACGTGATCTTCAGCTGAGATTCTATCGATTCTTTTGTATCTTGATCTATCGCCTCGATCTAGGCTTCAAAGACCGCTCGAACTCCTTCAGTCTTAGACTTGTCCAAGTTGGTAGTTCTACTACTTAAACCTGTAACAAAAACGCATAACTCCAAAACAACTCAGCAACATTAGTTACATTGGAAATCACAAATTTTTTTGGGATATAATCAAATCACACAATTTAAATAGATTAATTCCAAACGATTTAGGAATTTTCCAAACACTTGGGTCTAAATTATTTATGTAATTGTGGTGATTATCTCATAGAGGCGTCCCATTTGGGCATATATATGCACCGCACTGTAACAGATATAACTATAATGTTATTAATCGACTGTATTAGATATAACTATATATAATAATATCACTATACAGTTCTTTTTCTTGTTATTATTGAATTAATAAGAAAATAATCATGCTACCGTGTGTCAACAAGCCAAAATAATTCTTTTGCTGGTTATTAGAAAAACTAGCTCTATATTAATATGCAATTGTATACATTAATCACAGTTTATGCTTTCCTAGCTAATAGTATTTGGAAAATAAAAGATAAGCACGGGAATATCGACTGAGTTTTATATGAACTAATTAGACCGAGACAATAACGCGGTGAACTTGTTTGAACTAGCAGAATGGTTCATGTGGAGCACCCAAGAATATTGGATCTAAATAATATATATACATATATTAAATTACTAAACTACCTTAAAACTTAAAATAATTAAATGTTATAAGTATACTCAAAATTTATAAGAATATTCACTTTTATAGTCGTAATAAATAAATTACAAATATAGTATATCACATGTTAGCCCTTAAATGAGATTTAATTGTAATAGATTAACCAAAATTTATAAGATAAGGCTCTGGTATACTAAGTATATATAGATATATATTATTTGACAGAAAAAAGGACTAGCTATTAGCTACGCAAGCAATTAACAGATATAATCATTTTGTTGCTGACCCTTATCAAAGATGTAAGCGAATCGAATCGATCGAACATACGTATAAATGAATCAAATTCAAAAAAACAGTTACATAATCTAATCGATGTTCGAATCTCTCTCGAATATTTTTTTTCATCTTATATTCGTATCATATTAATATTCGCGAATATTCGAATCGAATATTAGTTTCAATTTTGGTGAAAATTTTTAGTAACTAGTATATAGATCAAAAATATATATTGGTAAATTGTAATTTTTGTAAAAATATATAGTAGTTGTATTTTGTATTTTCTTATATTCTAATTTGAGGTATTTTTGAGGTTATTAACTTGTTCTACATTAATATTTGTAATATTTGTAGAAATATGAAGTAATCAAAATGACATTTGTCAATGTATTAGAGTATACCAATATACATATATTGTATATATAATATAAATGTATATAGAATGTACGTATATTGTAGTCAATGCATTATATTCGAAGCTCAAATAGCTTGCAAGTAGCTTTATTCATTTATAGCCTAATTGTAGCAATGCGGTGGTGTGTGAAGGAAAATATTAATTTATTCTTTATTTTTTATTATAATCATTTTTATTTATCTTTTAAAACTATATAACTGAATATTTATGATTATTAAATTTAGTAATATATATTTAATTGAATATTTGCTAATATCGAATTGAATATCATGATTTTGAATTCGGATTCTATAAATAATCAAATAAAAAAATATTTTTATTTATATTCAAATCATAAAATTTTGAATTCAAATCGAATATCGAATCGAATTAAAACTATTTGATTCATATACATCTGCAGCTCTTACGAGTGATAACATTATAAATAATGCAAGTAATTATTGAATAGGTATATTGCCCCATTTTCACACGGACACACGCACACAAATACATATAATAAGTACATACGCTAAGAAGTTGGTATTATGTATTATTTATTAAAAAAAGAAAAGAAAAGTAACATGATATAATAGCTAGAGAGGTTTAGATAAATGTAGAATTGAATATGGTCGAGGGTTGGGTCAAAGTTTGTGTTGAGGGTTAAGTTTTATGAGCGTTCGTTGATCAGCTAAAATGAGTGTCTTGGATAGATGAGGAAATAATTAAGGTATATTATTGTTTTCATTACAGAGACACTTCGGATCAAATGTTGTTTGTCTGTACGTTTGCAAGTTAACTGATTCGCGTCTTCAATTCACTGAAAGCTATTGCAAACCTTTATATTCCTCGTCTTTTTGTTTTTAAAGTGGAGTCTTTCAAAATATATCAAGAAATTAATACTTTTCTCCGATACAAATGATACTTTTATTCGGTATAAATGATTTTTTTTTAATTACAGAATAAAAAATAAACGACATTTTTCTTTCATGTAAATTAATGATACTTTTGTTTTTGAATAATTGACACTTTTGACACGAATGTCGGCATGGGAGTTTTTGTGTTTCTTCTATCCTTTTCTCAACTTTTCTTGGTTAGGCTTTATTGTTTCTTTTCTGTTACCTATTTTTTTCCTTATCCAAATTTTAAGAAAACATTTTCCTTTTGTACAAAACAGAGAATTCCAAATGTATGAGGAGAATATTGTTGAAGGGATTATTAAACTACAGTCTCGATAAGTTGTTGCATTCTTTAGTTTTTCTATGATTATTGGCATATACATACACCAATTTTGAGCTCATTTTGGTTTTTCCCATGAACTTTAAAATTGTCACAAAATACTTACAAACTCAATGACTTTAGTGACATCTCGAAAATTTACCATAGACAAAACGGTCAATGATATAAACGATATCGCAGAGAGATGATATTGATTGTTTTGATCTCAACTAGAACCAGACGATGAAACAACCGAGAAGATATGATTTTTATAATGAGGGTTGACGCGATGAATCATAGAAATAAAAAAATCTGATTTAATTTGATGGAACGAAGATGTTTTGTGTCCTTTTTCTACGATGTCGTTTATATCACTAACCGTTTTGTCTATATTAAATTATCGAGATACCAAGTCAGTTCTAATTTGACATGAATTTGAAATCTTGGTAAAATCACTGAAGTGATTAAGTTAATTTATTTTGTCACAAAATTTTTAAAGTTCGTGGAAAAAATAAAAATGGACTCAAAGTTCGTGTATTTATGTGTCAATAACTCTTTTACCTGTGACACATTTTTCTAGTACACAAGACATGTCACATATGTGATATGAGACAACTAAGCACGATATTAATTATTATTCGACTAATGTCTTTCCCCACGGAAAACAAAAAATAGGATCAACTTTACAGAATTTAGGTGCTAAATAAAATATATATATATATATATATATAGGAGTGGATCAAATGAGAACACATCTTTTTATGAACTGCGAACCATGCATAAGGCGTTGAAGATCATGCATAAGGCGGTATAAAGTTGTGCATAATGAAAACTTTCTAAAATTATTTTGTTGGGTAACAATTTTTAGAATGTTTTCGTTATGCACAACTTTATAGGTTTTATTCATCAATTTTATACGTTTATACATAGTTCTCAAGTTCTCAAAAAAGATAAGTTCTCACTGGATCCAACCCCTGTATAGGGAGAAATATCATATATATTTACATGCACTCAGAAATATTTTGAAATTAATCTTTCTAAATACTCTAATTATGATCAGTTTTTGGATACCTTACTTTTCAAAACTCTTGTATATAAATATATTAATATGAATTGCACATATCCAACTATTTCCGATATGATCAGAAGATACATCTTAATTAACCAAAACTACAAACAAAGTATAAAAAATATTACTATCTTGACATTTCTGTTGATCTCATCTAAAATTTTCTCCTATATATTTTGTCTTACCCATATTCATTTAAAAACATTTTTTCTTGCCCAGATTATGAATGTTCAAATCAAATAAAACCAAAATTGGAAAAAAAAAATCAGAGTGGTGATGAATAATTAAGTTGCTGATTAGTACACTTGTTCTTGATTAGACAGTGCCTACATATGATGGGAAATAAAGACATGTTACCAGAGTTAGATTAAGGGTTAGACGCTGATTTTGCACCCACCATTTTTGAGATGGCTTGTGCTCTTTGATAAACGTTTGATGTGAATGGATATATAAACTATTTTGCAGGCTGCCTTTGGAAAACCAAAGTGATTAATTTCGTGGGACATGGAATAATCAGTCAGTTAAGAAATCAATTTTTTATATTTTATTGCTTTGTTTCTTTCTAAGTTTGCTTTTGACTTATCATCTGCATGTCAAGTACACTTATTTCAACTCTCATGCCACTATTTCCCTACCTTTTCCTAATTATATGTGTGTATATATGTAATACATGAATTAATCATGAGTCTATTATTTTAATATAGATTAACGGAAATAATTGCATAAAGTACACCAAATATTAGAATAAGAAAACGTCTTGATATTGCTACTGAGAAAGATCATATATATATATCAGCAAGGCAACAAAGAGTGCTAATTTCTCTGAATTAATCTTGTTTTTTTATTATTTCCCCATTTATTATTATTTTTCCTCACCTAACTAATATGGACAACAAAAAAAATCTTTGCTTGCAAAATAACAAAGGTCAAATAAGAACTTGTCTAACCAAGTGAATTATTTGTTACGAAATCCAAGTGAATTTTGTTCATGCATGTACTGATGGGATATGGCCTAACCGCTCAAGCCCAATAGTAGGCCCAAGCGAACTGGGCCCAGCCTAGCAATTCGGCCTACACGGTTCGGCCCAAAGCCCAACATCTAAACCCTATTCAAGATCAAATCTAAGAAGAGATATTAAAGGAGATACTCAAGGATCGAGCCTATGATAAGAGATCGGATCACACAAGGCAAGGGATCCATGGTAATCTTAAGGGATCCACAACATGAATAAATAGAGGTTAGATTGAAGGTAGAGGGGGTTAGCAACTATTGAATACTCGAGTTTTTAGATACATTCATTGTAATCGAATATAGTGAAAGTATTGAGGAATCATACCTCCGTGGACGTAGATCTTTTCCTTGATCGAACCACGTAAAAATCTCTTGTGTTCTTTATCGTTTTCACAAACTCACACACAAGATTTATCATCGGCAAATGCGTGGGAAGCGCGAACAAAAGCTTCGCTCACGCAAAATCAATGGCAAGAACTCGTGCAAATATTAGCGCCGCGGTGGTCGGTAACAGCAGACGATCGAAGACCCCGACCAGGCATTACGCAGCAGGGAAAAAAAGTCGCCCGTGCCGATAGCAACAACACGCTGAGGTTACATAGAGGATCTATCTATACACCCTCGGGACCGTCGCCCTATCGAAGAAGGAGAAGCCGACCTCAACGCCGGTGAACAAGCGACTCACCAATCTCACGAGGTCCTCGGCAAAGCCTTGTCAATTCCTCAATGCCCATATGGGCCAATTTCAAAACTTTTGAGCGAAGGCGAATGGGCGGGAACCTCAAGAATGCCGGTTTGGCGGTCCGGGCGCTGAGGTCGCTCACCTCTCGAAATGACCAGGGCGTTCACCTCGGCGAGATAGGCGAGACGATCACCGGCGTGATGCCAAGTCGATCACCTCGGCGCCGCCCGTAACCGTTCACCGGCCACCCGCGAAGTCGGTCACCTCGGTACAACCGCCGGTCGTTCACCTCGACACGCCCACGTGGCGAGCGGGATCGAAGAGAGGAAAGGCGGTCGATCCTCATATGAGAGGCGATAGACGTCGCTATCGGTCTCCCACCCTCCCGAGAGGATGGCAGCGAACTCCGGGATTCGACCGACATGGACGGATCATCTCCTTTTCGGAGAAATCTCGGATACACCCCCGCGCGGCGATATCGAGCACCCAACATCGCCGCTATGATGGTGCGGGAGATCCCCGGTTTCCTTTTTGCCTATACTACTAACATGGCAAATCGGGGATGCAAGATTTTCACATGTGCAAGATCTTCCCGAGGTCTTTGGTCTCCAACGCCCGTCGTTGGTTCACCTCACTTCGCCAGAACAGCATACATAGCTTCAGAGATCTCATGGATCAATTCAAGTGACGCTTCTATCAAAAGATGTCACCTCAACAACCTTCATCCGACCTACTCACCATCCGCCAAGGGCGAGACGAGACGATGTCAAACTTCGTCTCAAGGTTCATTAAAGAATCCCTCAAGATCGATGAGAGCAACGACCTCTACATCATCAACGCATTCAAAAATGGGATCCGACCTGGTGCATTAAACAAAGAAATCACCAGGGAGAAACCAAAGACGGCGAGTAGCCTTTGGACCTCGGTAGATAACTATGTAAAAGGGGACGAGTCGGATCGTAAAAAGAGAGAGACATGGGACGAGCAGAAAATCGAAGAAGAAGCGGATGATCGGGAAGAGGCGATCGATCAAGTGCCTTCGACGTAATCAAAAAGGCCCAATTGGTATAGCGGGACCTCGGCCAAATCCTGGCAACAACCACCATAATCTGCTCAAGTCAAGGGGGAAGATATTCAAACTCCACACCGAGCTCTTCCCAAAATCACCACCCATGAAAGGAGGATCCAAGAAGAAGTCAAAGGACAAGTATTGTGACTACCACCAGGGGTATGGTCACAATACCGACGACTGCAGAACTCTGAGCTCGGAGATAGATGAGCTAGTTAAAAGAGCAGTGCTTAAGAAATACCTCGACCGCACCACAATTGAGTCGGGAAGCAAGAAGCGCAAGGGAAAGAATAGAGGTGGCAACATGTCACGACCCGACTACCTAATCTGGTAATTAGGCCGTGGCTTGGGGTTAAGAAGAAAATTATCAACAAATGTGACTAAAAGTACATCAAGGAAAGATAAGATATCGCTTTCGTTCCGAATGAATCAAACAATCGGGGTTCAAAGAGGTAGAATGGATTGTGACAACGGAAAAATTTATGTCCTCAAACCACAAGAAAGAATCGAATGAAGAAGAATAACGGTTGAGGACAAATATTCAAGATAGGATAACCAACTTGGGATTCACAAATCAAATAAATATTGAGTAATAGCTAAAAAAAAAATCATGAAATTTTTCAACCAACGATCAATGAACATGTAGAATCCTTGTTCACTAAAACAAATCGACCTCATAATCAAAATACCAAGATCATAACAATGGAATAAAGATTATTATCAAGGACATGATCCTTTCGTCATAGCGAAAGACATAAGCAAGTAAAAGCCAAAGTTTGGCAACAGAAAGTGTGGTTGAGAATTATGTATGAAGACATAACTTTCTGGGCAACAAAACATGATAATATCAAATGACCAACCTCAACAAATAAACAATTCGTCATGAATCAATTTATTTAGAGAAGCTCGCTTCTTGACATTCGATTCCAGCATCCTCTTGAGCTCAACCTGCATATTTAGAAATATATGCAGGGCGTGAGTACAAAAATGCACTCGATGGGTGTCGCCGAAAACATAAAATAAACTTTGCCCTTAGGGCTATATATATATTTGACTTGCCATAACATATGCTTTCATAAATAAATACTTACTTGCTCATACAAGCTCATATCATCATATCATATGCATATGCATGTTTCATGTCTGTATGCATCTTTCTTCTCTCCTTCCCATATCCACGGATTCTTTGTGTTGAGAAGTAGGCCTCCTTCTCAAACACTTTAATATCACATACCCGAGTTGGACCCGAAGGTTCTCAACTACGGTCATACCCGACGTCGGTAAATTCTTTCTTTCTTTTTCTTTCTTTCTTTCTTTCTTTCCCGTGGATAGGTAGTGCATTATGCTTATGCTCATGCTCAAAACATTGGCAAATCAATCAACTTTTCAGATCAATGCATATCATAAATCTCATGTCATCTTTCATGCATAATCATATCATATCATTTGAAAACAATTAAAAGCATAAGCATATTTTTATAGAAAATACCTATACCCACCTGGCGACAGTCACTCGTGATTGTACCTTACATCTTCCACTTCTTTCTGTTTCTTCTTGTTTCTTCAATCAATATAGATCGGCATAAAAGCATATCAAGAACCAAACAAGAACATAATTATCTTAGTCGTCGATACGACTATATTTTCTCAATATCGATACACTATGGTCTATCAACACTTGGTCATTTCATCCTCTAGTCTTAAACATCGAACGAGACTTAACGAAGTCTTATATGACTAGCGAGCATGAAAAACTCGACAACAAGCTTAAACTATCCAATCTTAACCAAAAACCCAACGACCCCTTAAGACGTAGCTTATGTCCGACAACCAAAATCGCTCAAGACGCCGTCTAACATCAACGAGCTTCTATGTATGCTCAACTATCATCAAAATATCTTATTAATATACTATTTCTAACAAAATTTCGTGAGTAACATTTATAAATTATATCACCATTTTAATCCAACATTAACCAAATTCATCCCAACCTCCACCAAATCAACACCATATGCCAAAATACACATTTAATAACTTAAAACAAGTGCAAATTCCTTCATTTACACCTTGATCATAACATGCCCTTCAACCACCATTTTATGTAATTTCATGAATTTCACAATCTATAATCCATTTAATATCAACAAACTCACATTTATACTTGTTCATCAAGAATGATCATAAATCCATGATTAAATCAAACCACAATCAAGTTCATCATATAATCTATCAACTTTAGCATAAACTTTAATTTTCCAACTTTCACATTTAAATTCCATAAAATCCCATAAATTTATCTTAAGCATTATTTATATTATAGATCTCAAAAATCATATCAATTACATCAAATAAATCAAGAAATCAAAGTTTCCCCAACTCCATAGTTTTGAAAATAAGGCATTATATATTCTTTCAATTTATTCAAATTTCTTTTATCAAATCATGTTTATTCCCACTTAATTACACATATCTACACTCAATTTAATCAAATCATAACACATGATTCACATAAAAAAATTAGGGTTTATGATGCTTACTTTAATTTATCAACTTCATAAATTCAAGAAATTAAAACCATAGAATATGTTATTTAAGCATCATAAACATAATTAAATCAACAAACCTAACAAAAATTAAACAAATCAACCTTAAATTAAATCCTCCAATTTTCGAAAATCAACACATGTGAGAAGATCATATTCTTCCAATTAAATCACAAAAACTTGGATTAAATGAGGTGTTTACCTTCTTTGGAGTGTTTTCCCCTTAATTCCACACTTAAACATGGATAAAAAAATTGAAAACAAATTTTTGTGTGTGTATATGTGTGTGTGCCGAAAATGTGTGGGAAATGGAGGTTGAAGATGGTTTTTAAAATGAAAAGGATTCTAGAAATTTCCTACATACATAGCTTATTTCATTTAATAATCATTTTCCTTTCATTTATTGCAATTTTCGAAAATTGCATAAATAATTCTTAAAAATTTTGTTAACATTGGAAATTAATATTCTTTAATAGTAAAACTCAATTTTCTTATTAATACAAAGATCCAAAACAATTAAATCCATTATTGGATTTCAAATCATATAAATATACTTTTAATCCTTTTCATATACAAATAATCAAAAATTATTCTATTAATTCATAAATTTCGAAAATGATAGGAAATAATTTCCTTCTCACTAGATATAAATAAAATAAAATTATTTAAGCCATTAAATAGCTTAAACATTATTTCATCTCATTTTATAAATAAATCTCACATAAACAATAATAATTAATACACTTTCTTTAAAACAATTTCTAATTAATAAAATTTCATTCAAACACACATGATAATAACCACATATTTCACATTTTATCCTAAATAAACTCATTTCTAAATAATTACCACTTTTTCGAATTCTACTCATTCGATTAGAAATTAATCGAATTTATATCGCTTTCTAATTAATCAAGCACTTCTTTATCAATTCTAAGGATGCAATGCCTTTAAGCCCCTAATTAGGACATAATTAGGCTCTAATTAGGGCTATAAGATTTTCGGGTTACTACACAACAATTGTGGGCCGACCTCGAAGATGACGCACCCCGACGATGATGAGGACGACGGCTCACTCAACGCAATGGAACAAGTCTACGCCATCACCGGACTTCCTGTGGGTGCGACAAGATCATCGTTGAGAACCGAAGCTCGGAGACCGATCCCCGAGGAGCAAAAAAATAAACGACTTCGGGACGATGAGAGCATCGTATTTTCCAACAACGACCCGGTACCCAAGATCATGCCCCATCAAGATGCTATTACCATACAAGCAGTGGTGGGTAATAAAAACGTCCACATGGTCTACATCGACATCGGTGCCTCTGTCAGCATCATCTTCCAAAGTTGCTTAGACAAACTCGAGGTCGGAGGGATTCACATTCATCCAGCACCATCTAAACTACGGAGCTTCACTCAGGAGGCGATACAACCAGAAGGCATCATCACCCTTCCGGTCACTGTAGGACGTGCTCCCAAGTCAGTCACCAAAGCCATTCAGTTCTTCCTTGTCAAGGCTCCCTCTCCGTATAACATCATCCTCGGAAGAGACTGGCTCTATGCCACTAAGGCCGTCTGCTCGGTCTACCACCTCACCATCAAAATACCCACCCCGGCAGGAGTATTAAGTATCCAAGGTGATCAAGCAGCAGCGAAAGAATGCCTGAGGATCTCAACCCAAGATGGGGCCGCACTCGGGCCTAGCAATTCTGAGAACCCTCAGAAGTCATCACCCCGGGATGATCTGACTGACGACCTCCAATTACATGACGACGATCCCTCCAAGGTCGTCAAGGTCGGCACCCAGGGTCTCACTGACGTTCGACAGCATGTTATGCAACTTCTAAGGGAATACGGGGGCGTGTTCGCATGGTCACCACTCGACATGATAGGAGTGTCCCGAGCTCATCATCGATCGACTCAACATCGATCCGGCTACCAAACCAACTCGACAAAAGAAGAGGGTGTTTTTGCGAGAGCTGACAAGGTGATAAGGACGAAGTGACCCAACTCGTGAAGCCAAGATCCTGTTCGAGGTCAAGTATCTAACCTGGATGGCTAATCCCGTCATAGTTTGAAAGCCAGGAGGGGGATAGCGCATGTGTGTCGACTATACCGACCTGAATAAACATTGCCCAAAGGACTGTTATCCCCTCCCCGATATCGATAAAGAGGTGGAGGCATTGGTGGGCCATGAGATCTTCAGTTTCTTGGATCTGTATAAGGGATACCACCAAGTCTTGATGAGCAAGGAAGACGCGCCAAAAAATGCATTCATCATTGACGGTGTCTTTGCATATCGAAAAATACCTTTTGGATTGAAAACGCGTCGGAGCTACCTACCAACGAATGGTGGGCGCAATATTCAAAGACCACATAGGAAAGATCGTCGAGGTCTCGTCGCCAATGACATCGTGGTTAAAGGCAAAAAATAGGAGGCATGTGCGAGGATCTCGAACTATCCTCAGGTTCCTCGTGTCGGTCAACCTCAGCTCAACCTCAAAAGTGCACGTTAAGTGGTGGCGGGAAATTCTTGGGATCTTTGGGTTTCTCAAGAAGGGTTGAAGACTAATCCCACGAAGGTGAAGGCGATACTTGACATGCAAGTGCCAAAAACAATTCGTGAAATCCACAAACTCATCGGATGCTTAGCCGCCCTCAGTAGGTTCCTATCCCGGGCCACCGAGAAACAACTCCCCTTTTTCAAAATCTTAAGGAGGGCCCCGGATTTTTCCTGGGAGGAAGAACACCATACCGCCTTTACACAGCTAAAGGAGTACTTCGCCGATCTGCCCACACTATCCGCCCCAAAAGAGAGCGAACTCCTTTCCTTATATCTGGCCGCCTCGGATGAGGCTATCAGCGCGGTACTTGTGCGAGATGAGCTCGGATGACAACTTCCTATTTACTTCATCAGCCGAGCTCTCAAAGGACCGGAGACCAGATACTCCACTTGAAAAATAGTGTTGGCGGTGAGCATGGCCGTCTCCGACCTTATTTTCAAGCCCATTCCATTCAGGTACTAACTGACTTACCCCTGAGGCAAGTCTTGTCGAAACCTGAATCGTCAGGACGTATCGCTAACTGGGCACTGGAGCTCGGCGAGCATGACATCATATACTCCCTCCGGCCGGCTATAAAGGGGCAAGCTCTGGCTGATTTCCTGGTAGAAGCTAAGTTTACCGAGGTCAATCCTACCAGCGAGGTCACTCCAACCTCCGCCCTAACAACGGAGGAACCGGCCCTCAACCTACCTCACGGCTGTTGGCAAACGTACGTGGATGGAGCCTCATGCAAAACAGGTAGCGGGGCGGGCATCTTGCTTCTCGGTCCGGAAAAGCAAGAAGTAACTTATGCTCTTCGGTTCTCCTTCCCAACCACAAACAACGAGGTGGAGTATGAAGCACTAATCTCAGGATTCCTCTCGCAAAAGAATTGAAAGTGGATAAAATCCAGATCTTTGGAGATTCCTAGGTGGTGGTAAACCGGTCTTAGGAAAATACGAGGCCAAAGAGGATAGGATGAAGCAATACCTTGTAAAGCTAAAGAGATCTTGACTGTTTGGTATTTCACATTCACGAATCCCACGAGGGAGAATAGCGGTGACATCCTCGGCAAATTAGCCTCGTCATCAACAAATCCACGGTGGAGGAAGTTCGATCGAGTATCGAGGCCCCACATCGGCATAATCACGAGATCGAACCGGCTGGATGACTCCTATAAGGGCATACACGGAAGAGGCGTGCTACCACGGGATCACTCGAAGCGAAAAATGATGGTCGAGTCCCAAAATACCTTATTCATGAAGGAACTCTCTATAGGAAATCCTACCTCCAACCCCTCCTGCGATGCCTTGGGCCAGAAGAGGCGGATTATGTACTTAAAGAAATTCACATGGGATCTTGTGGAAGCCACATCGGGTCACGGTCTCTCTCAAAGAAAACGTTGAGGTCAGGATATTATTGGCCCACCCTCATCCTAGATTCGGCCGAGCTCGTCAAGAAGTGTCCGAAGTACCCACTTCACGCCACAGTTAAAAAGCTACCTCAAACCGACCTCAGTAGCCTACAAAGTTCATGGCCTTTTATGCAATGGGTAATCGACATCGTTGGACCCTTCGACCGAGCACCAGGACAACTTCGGTATTTGGTTGTAGCCATAGACTACTTCACAAAATGGGTCGAAGCTGAGCCTCTTTCAAACCTCACAAGCAAAAGGATTCAGAACTTTTTTTGGAAAAATATAGTTTGCCGCTTCGGCATACCACATGTCTTGATCTCGGACAACGGCACCCAATTCATCGATAAAAATTTCAAAGAATGGTGTGAAGAGCTCCAGATTAAGCAACAGTTCACCTCGGTCGCACACCCACAGGCGAACGGTCAGACCGAAGTGACAAATCGTACGATCGTATAAGGATTGAAAAAAAGGCTAGATCGAGCTAAAGGGGATTGGGTTGAAAATCTCCCTCAAGTCCTCTAGTCATATAGAACGACACCTCGGACTTCCCACGGTGAAACACCCTTCAGCCTAGTCTATGGTTTCGAGGCTGTTATACCAGCTGAGATCGGTGCTCCGAGCCCAAGAACTCTCAACTTTGCCGAGCATGACAACGAGGAGAACCTACGAACCAATCTAGATGCTCTAGAGGAAAAACGTGAACTCGCTTTCATCAATGAGCCAGTACAAATGCCAGTAGCAAAGTACTACAGGGAGGGTGGCCTCCACACTCCACGTGGGCGACCTCGTCCTCACGGACAATGAAGCTAGTAAAGCCGAGCGCTTAACAAATTGGAGCCAACATGGGAAGAACCATACCGCATCCACGAGGACCTCGGCAAAGGGGCCTATAAGCTTGCTTACCTATCCGGTGCATTTATCCCCCGAACCTGGCATATTACTCACCTGAGGAGGTATTTCACATAGTTTTTATTTCACGTCGGTATTATGTTAGCCTTCTTTCTATTTCTTCAAAGGCACGATGTCATTTACTTATCAATAAAACATCTGTTTTATTTTTATATTATGGGTGGATTACCAATAAGCCTCATTTTTACATGATTTATAAGGCTATATTCGTTTCGTTTCTAATTGATAAGTGGTCTTTTGAGCTGTCTTTTTATATATTTATGTTTACCTTGTAAGATATTATGCCGTGTGTATTTCGTGTCATTTTAGCATAGGTTTGATGTCAAAAGGTGGATCACGATAAAGAGGAATCAATAGCCCGATCGCGAGCTCATGCGAAGAAGCTTTGAAAACGACGTTGAATATGATGAAATGGATTTGATAAGGATGGATATAAAAAGTTGACTATGTTAAATATCATCTCGATAGGAGTCCGTGGCGCAAACGGATCACAACCGGTCCGGACGAGAGAACGGAGCTTAAACGGCGAAGTCGGCGAGTGAAATTTCGCCTCGCGAACCGAGCTCGCGACCTAACGTCGCGATGCTAGGTCGCGAGGATGAGCAGATTTGCAGCTCTTTTTGAAGTCTTCGCGTGCCTCCTTCGCGACTCAAGCTTGCTAACACGCATAGCGAGGCACTAGGGCTGCGTATATTATATTTTGTCACGCAAGCACACATGAGATGGGGGACGCATTGGAGGAGGATTCATGCGCGCACACATTAGGAGTGAGACACCTAGTTCGAGTATAATTCGGAGTCAGAATCAGAGAAGGATTGGGGAACTTACGAGAAAAGGGAGCTTATATTTTATTATAAATAGGGAGATAGACCAGTAGTTAAAAACACCAAAAAACACCATTCCAGAGCAGAACACAAATTCTTCTTTATTTTCTTTTGCAAGTTCTTTTCCGTTTAATTTAGTTTAGCTTTTTCTTTAAGTATTTTCTTTCAAATTTCATAGTTTAGTATTAGAATTCAAATTTCTTAGGATTCAAGTCGCTACAATTGTTCTTCGTGGATTCTTACGGTTTTATCTATATATCTTAATTTATGTTTTATTTAATTATTTATTGCTTTGGTAATTTAATTATGCGTAGCTAAAATTCGTGTCTTGATCCTAGGGTTTGCATGATTCGATCCTATATGTTGTGATTTCTGTTATCGCTATTTACCTTCCAGGCATTGATTCATGATTCTTGGTGCTTATTTATATGTGTTGATTTCTGATCAATCTTGATGCATATCTAGTTGTCGGTTAATTACGTAATTGTATTAATTGTCAATCGATCTTGAATGCATGATACGAATAAGCCTTGAGTCGTGGGCGAGGCAGGATATTCGTAGGAAGCATATTCTTAGTGATCCTTTTGGAGTTACTTGTTTTCACCTAGAATGGTAGGGAAAACTCGTAATCTACTGCCGCAATTGTCGTAATTGAAGTTGTTGGTTATATTTGTGATCTTCCATCTTGTCTAGATTAAAATTGGCTAATAGGAACAGGATAAACATACGTTGTGGATAGGATTAATGCATCCCTAGGGTTAGTCTCTCTTATCTGTTTTATCATCCGAGTGTTTGTTTGCGTTATTTTATATTTCTGCTTGGTTACATCCGCTTTGGATTAAATTCCGAAGCCTTTAAACCTTTCACCCTTTTTCTGTGCTTGAATAATGATGAATTATCGTTGAGCTAGCTTCTGTGTTTTTCGTATTACAATCTCGTGGATACGATACTCGACTTACCTATATACTTACACTTTTAGTGTTATAAAAGTGGCGATCAAATTTTGGCGCCGTTGTCGGGATTGTTAAGATTACATAGGAATAATTTGACGATTTGGATTTATTAATTCAAGTTATATATTATATTATTTATTTATTGTTACGAGCTAAATTCTCTCTTTTCTCGGGTAGTTTATGCGACAAGATCTGGGGACCTCACGAAATATTACTAGATCCCGAGATCGAAAGCTCTCAAAGGAGAAGAGGAAGAGAGAGAGGCGGGCTGCAATGGCGGCTAATCCACGAGAATGGGGCATTCCTCCCGAGCAAGCTACACGCATGTTGGCCGATTTCGCAGAGATGCGGCCGGATGGCGAATATGGGACTCTAGTCCCCTGCTCGAGACGAGACCTCGAATTATATGTACCGACCTCCCATTGAACAATTCCAGGAGGCGGATGGGGCCGAAGTTAATGTAAACAACTTCGAGTTAAAGCCGGCCCTAATCGGCATGGTACAAGGAGAGCGGTTTGGGGAGGAGTCACAGAGGACCGAATGCGCATCTTGAGACATTCTCGACATTTGTGACACCATCAAGCGTAATGGGGTGCCACAAGACACGATTCGGATCGCATGTTCGATTCTCTCTCTTGATCGAGCGAAGGAGTGGTTCAAGAGTTTGGACCGCACGGGCATAAACAATTGGGGATCTTTGCGAAAGTTCCTCTCAAAGTATTTTCCGCCACCAAAGCCCGGAAAATCATCGCCGAGATCTCCCACTTCTCCCGGCTAGGAGATGAGTCATTGTTCGAGTCGTGGGAGGCGATTCGAGGGCCTATTGAGAAAGTGCCCACAACACGGATTCTCCAAAGAACAGCAGATCACTCGGTTCTCGGTGGGCGACATGGCATACAAGGAGCATAGTGGATGCGTCGGCGGGAGGATGTTTATTGAATCGTCGTGTAGAGGAGGCCGCGTGATCATAGAAGAGATGGCGGCAAATAGTTATCAATGGCCAGCGGAGAGAACGCCAATGGTTAAAGCAAAGGTTGTCGAGACCGATTTAATCTGACGGTGATAAAGCATTCCTCTTTTGAAGAGTCAGATCGAGACAGAAGAGGTCAACCACATCAATCAGAGGAATCATGGGGGAAATCCGGCATACAATGCAAATAACAGAAATCATCCAAATTTCTCGTACGCCAACCCCAATAATTTTCAATGACCTCGCGTGTTTCTCGATTCGAATGGAGTGATTCAAGAGACGAAGAAGCCGAGTCTAGAGGACATGATGCAGCAGTTGGTTGTAAGCAACCAACAATTGACGACGAACCAGAACTCATTTATAAGCAACACCGGGCAGAAGATTAATCATTTGGAGTCCACTGTGACGGCTATGGGAAAGCATATGAAGATTTTGGAAAATCGATTGGTCAAGTAGCGTGCATGGTTGAATGCACTACAAAAGACAGGCCATTTCCGAGTAATACTGAGGTAAACCGAAAAATCAATGTTTCGCCATCAGATTTGAAGTGGACAAGCTTACCCAAGCCATACAGACAAGAAAGTAACTGGAGCGAATCGCGGCCGAGCTCGCGACCGCGAGCCCGATCACGAGTCCCGAAATTTGCCCACGGAGGCTCGCGACCAAGCACGCCGCGAGCCCCGACCGCGAGCCATCGATTGTGCGCCCGATTTGTTCGCGAGTGACCCGGCGCCGTAATTCGAGAGCGAAGGAGGATTGCGAGCCAGCAGGCGCCTCGCGACCTTCCCGCGGTCGCGAGGTCAACCGTGAAGGGCCTCCAGATTCCAATTCTGACGTACACTCCTCCGGTCCTATTTCCGAGTCGACTAGTCAAGTCGAAATATGACGAGGAGTTTCTTGGCGTTCAAAGAGATTTTCAAAAGTTGAGATCAATTTGCCTCTCTTTGAAGCTGCGAAACATGCCGGATACATGAAATTTTTAAAGGCGCTTGCAAGCAAGAAGAAATTGGGAAATTTGAAAAAATTACCCTATCCGAAGAATGCAGTGCCGTCTTGCAGAGGAAGCTCCCTCTAAAGCAGAAGGATCCCGGTAGTTTTACGTTGGAGTGCGAGATTGCAGAGCACACGTTCCCCAACGTGTTGTGTGATTTAGGAGCGAGCATAAACATGATGCCGTTAAATGTGTTCAATCGCTTGGGGCTGGGCAAACTGAAGAAGACCTCCATTTCGTTAATGATGGCTGACAGGTCAGTCGCATACCCTAAGGGGATAGTTGAGGATGTGTTGGTAAGAGTTCGGGATTTTGTCTTTCCAGCAAATTTTGTTATTTTAGACATTCTCGAATTTAAAATCAACCACTAATCTTGGGTAGGCCTTTTCTAGCAACCGTGGGTGCTTTAATTGACATGCGGGAAGGTGATCTAACTTTTCGTGTTAACGATGAGAAGCTGAAAATCTCAATCTATGGCGTCGTCCCGCGACACTATAGTGCGAGCATGAAGAGTGTTATTCAATCACCACCGTCATTGCTAGCGAATCTCGAGCTTGGATGACAACCGACCAAGTGACAAGGGTGCTAAAAAGAAGAGATGGACTCGGCATGGAACTCCGAGTGATTCATTCAAGTTTGGGGGAGGCCACTTCCATACTCAGTGGTGGTCTAACGTAAATGCAAAGTATCGAGGCAAGCACAGATTTGGGAAGAAGTCTGCTGTCAAAACGCCAGATTGATTGGGTATGAAATGGTCTAGCTAAAGACATTTAAATTTAGCACTTGTTGGGAGGTAACCCAATGTTTTCCTTTGTTTTGTTTGTTTTTCGTTTTTGTTTTGTTTCGTTTTGTTTTGTTTTGTTTTGTTTTGTTTTGTTTTGTCTTTCTTGTTTGGGTTCTGTGTCTGTTTTGTGGGTTGAGTTGAATGACGAGCAGCCGATGATGAGAATTGTTTTTATTAGAAAATTTGATTGCAACTGATTTTGTGAGACGAAGCATGTTATGATTATTGTGAGTATTGAGCCTTTGAGAACTTGATCACATTTTGAAACACATGAGACTTGAGCTTTCATTGTCATATCTTTTCGATCTTGTTTCTTCTGTGTGAATAGTTTGAAATAGCATGTGTTTCTAGAACTTGCTCACGGTTCTTTTCGAGGTTGCATTGATGTGCTTAAGAATTATGAAATGATATTAGGCATTCTTTTCTTATCCTATACACTATCAAACACTAACCTGTTATGTAATTATCCTTTGATGAGCCCGTTTGAGCCTACCTTATTCATTTATATAGCCGTGGGTTGGGTTATGTTGTTAGTGTGATTTTTGGTTGCTTGAATGAAAGGTTGAGAAAAAGAAATGAAAGAGAATAATTGTTGAAGAAGTGATAATAATAAAAATAGTTGCTTACCCATATAAGTTCAAAAAAAATAAAAAAAAATAAATGACACAAGTGTGTGAAAAGAACATAAATGGGTAAGTATCTAGTGCTTGAGATGAGTATATCACTTATATGAAAATTGTGGAATTCTTAGAAAAAATGACTCTTTGGTGTAGAGATTTGAAAAGAATTGTGAAAGTTTGAGATCTGTTTCTTGTGATACTTATGGGATTATGAGTCACTTAGCCTAAATATAATCTTACCCTACCAAAGAGCCTACATTATAACCTTTTATAAAGACCTTTTTGATCTTAGTTCTTGAGCACATATTTGAGTAATGGAGAATTAGACGATTTGCAAGCCTATGGTAGATTCCATGTGTTTTTAAACTTTGAGAGTATACATATCCTCCTTGATACACTTGAGTGTTTGAGTTTTCGTATATATATCCATGTCGTGAGGATTCAAGTTTGAGAAGACTTGTGCTTATGATTATGATGATGTGTGGAGTTGAACGAAAGATGTGTGGAGTTGATTCATTTGAGTGAATCGTTTATTGCTCATTGCTCTGAGACTTATTGCTTTTATCGTTCGACTCTTTACCTGTCTCTGGTCGTCTCTCTTTTGTTCTGATTTGTTTGAGGACAAACAAAAGGATAAGTTTGGGGGAGTTGATAAGCCTCATTTTTACATGATTTATAAGGCTATATTCGTTTCGTTTCTAATTGATAAGTGGTCTTTTGAGCTGTCTTTTTATATATTTATGTTTACCTTGTAAGATATTATGCCGTGTGTATTTCGTGTCATTTTAGCATAGGTTTTGATGTCAAAAGGTGGATCACGATAAAGAGGAATCAATAGCCCATCGCGAGCTCATCTGAAGAATCGCTTGAAAACGACGTTGAATATGATGAAATGGATTTGATAAGGATGGATATAAAAGTTGACTATGTTAAAGATCATCTCGATAGGAGTCCGTAGGCGCAAGCGGATCACAATTCGAGTCCGGACGAGAGAGACAGAGCGAAAAGCGAAGTCACGCAGAGAGAATTCGCCTCGCGAACCGAGCTCATGACCTAACGTCGCGATGCTAGGTCGCGAGGATGAGCAGATTTGCAGCTCTTTTGAAGTCTTTCGTGCCTCGCCCGCGACTCAAGCTTGCTAACACGCATAGCGAGGCGCTAGGGCTGCGTATATTATATTTTGTCACGCAAGCACACATGAGAGGGGGGACGCATTGGAGGAGGATTCATGCGCACACACATTAGGAGTGAGACACCTAGTTCGAGTATAATTCGGAGTCAGAATAAGAGAAGGATTGGGGAATTTACGAGAAAAAGGAGCTTATATTTTATTATAAATAGGGAGATAGACCAGTAGTTAAAAACACCAAAAAACACCATTCCAGAGCAGAACACAAATTCTTCTTTATTTTCTTTTGCAAGTTCTTTTCCCGTTTAATTTAGTTTAGCTTTTTCTTTAAGTATTTTCTTTCAAATTTCATAGTTTAGTATTAGAATTCAGAATTTCTTCCGGATTCAAGTCGCTACAATTGTTCTTCGTGGATTCTTACGGTTTTATCTATATATCTTAATTTATGTTTTATTTAATTATTTATTGTTTTGGTAATTTAATTATGCGTAGCTAAAATTCCGTACTGATCCTAGGGTTTGCATGATTCGATCCTATATGTTGTGATTTACATTATCGCTATTTACCTTCCGTGCATTGATTCATGATTCTTGGTGCTTATTTATATGTGTTGATTTCTGATCAATCTTGATGCATATCTAGTTGTCGGTTAATTACGTAATTGTATTAATTGTCAATCGATCTTGAATGCATGATACGAATAAGCGCTTGAATCGTAGCCGAGATAGGATATTCGTAGGAAGCATATTCTTAGTGATCCTTTTGAGTTACTTGTTTTCACCTAGAATGGTAGGAAAACTCGTAATCTCTCGCCGCAATTGTCGAATTGAAGTTGTTGGTTATATTTGTGATCTTTCATCTTATGCGGATTAAAATTGGCTAATAGGAACAGGATAAACATACGTTGTGGATAGGATTAATGCATCCCTAGGTTTAGTCTCTCTTATCTGTTTTATCATCCGAGTATTTGTTTGCGTTATTTTATATTTCTGCTTGGTTACATCTGATTTGGATTAAATTCCGAAGCCTTTAAATCTTTCACCCTTTTTCTGTGCTTGAATAATGATGAATTATCGTTGAGCTAGCTTCTGTGTTTTCGTATTACAATCTCTGTGGATACGATACTCGACTTACCTATATACTTACACTTTTTAGTGTTATAAAAGTGAGCGATCAATTACTTCGTCCCATCTTATACCTATGTGAAAATCTGTTCTCACCTCGGATGAAGCACAACTTACCTTCAAAAGGGGACGCCCTTACGAGGATGACAAACCTACAAAGTAGGGTACTAAAACTAAGCGCGCACCAGGGGACCACCCCTATCGATATTTCTCGACAAACAAGGCAAGCACATACAGATTACTCATTAATTTGAACATCTACGTGCCAACGACGTCCAAATCGGATCTAGGGGACCACCCCTATCGATATTTCTCGACAAACAAGGCAAGCACATACAGATTACTCATTAATTTGAAACATCTACGTGCAAGCACATACAGATTACTCATTAATTTGAACATCTACGTGCAAACGACGTCCAAATTAGATCTCGTACAATTCATACCTCTTTATTGGGAAGATATACACTTCGGTACAAAGTCTAAATACATTTATGACTAAAAACCACTTCGGTACAAAGTCTAAATACATTTATGACTGAAAACCAAGTTCTAAGCTATATACATATTACTCGGGTTTCCGAGCAGCACCTCGCCAAGACTCGCTAAAGCTACACCAGTTGCGAACAAAATCTTCGGGTCGACGGTGAATACCCGGAATAAACTCAGTGCCTTCCACCCAGTCGACGAGATCGGCGTTGTCACGACCTACTTCCGAAGCTCTTTGAGTAGGCGCAGAGGTGCCCTGACCTGAGGTGGATACCCTTTCGACCGAGGTCGAACTCCTGCCTCTTGACCTCGCCATCTTGCCAGGGCTACGACCTCGCCCCCGACCTGACATCCTACCTCGCCGAGCTCCCGATAATGGGGCCCGACCACGAGATGACATTGCTGCCACATCTGAACCCATCAGTCGGACGACCTCGGCGTGGTCCAGGTAGCCGCCACCCACTTCGACTTCTTCAATCCTCACATCGGCTGGACCATGGCTGCGTGGCTCAGGCATGCGACGGCATAATCGACCTCGTATAGGTGGAGGCATTTTACCACTCTTGAGGATCTTTAAAACTCTTGTTGTTGGGTCCCTCCTCATCCCTCAGTACCATACCCTCGGCTAGCAACAGTTGAGCTCGGTCATCGGCCTCGGAAATGGTAATACCACCAGATCGGCGGATCACCGCCTCATACTCAGCATGTTCTTCAGAGATTCGCGCCAACTTCTCTTGGGCAAGTTCAAGCTGCTCTTCACATTGTATCAAACGCACTTGTAGGCCATCGGCAGAAACATCCACCTTCTGGACCTCGAGATTGATAATCTTGAGCTTTAAGGCTTCATTGCGCACTCAAGATGAGCCACCTCGCTTTGACACTGAAGTCGCTTTCCGGTCCGGCTGGTGACGTTGTGCTACCGATCTCAGCAACTCCACTGTTCATGTTATGCAAGGTTTGGGTCAGCTCGGCAGAACGGCTTCTCCAGAACATTACTTCTTCATCCTTCTCAGCAAGGGCACCCCTGACCTCTTTCAATTTGGTCAGAAGATCGTGATCTAGCCCAATGTATCGAGAAGACGAGTGCTAAAGCAAGAACCAACACATTCATTTCAAAAAGATGCATTTGTCATTTATAAGTGAAAGTTTGTACAAAGCTCGGGATCCTAATGATCCCAACATATCAAGCCTATTACAAAAGGTCAACTGACCTGAGCCTCTTGGCGGGGCTCACTAGAACCTTCTTGCAGGCTCTGCCCGGCATCACCAGCCTGCCCTTCAGAAGGAATCCTCGAGCTCGGCCCAGCTTCAGTTCGCACTTCGATAAGGAGTTTCTGAAGATCGGCATCTTCATCCTCTTTGCATTGGGAGACGACCTCGGCCGTCAGCAGAGAAGTGGAGGCCGCCAAGGTCTCCAGCAGAGGGAAGGACCTCGCCTCGGCAATTATGCGAGCGTAGTCCATCTGCTGCACCTCGGGATCGACCTCAACCCAACCATGCCTGACCTTGCCAAAGTCAGGCATCTCGGCCGCCAACTCCTCTAGATGGTCGGACACCACCTATGCCCTGAGCACGGCGGCCAGGTCTGAGATGAAGGCGGAGAAGGTCTCTGATTGAATAAGCCTGCTGGCAAAGGCCCTTAGCATCGGCCCTTGCCCCGCCAGCAGGGTACCCTTCTCTTCGACGAACTTCTTCTCCGCCTCGTCCACGGCCGACGCCACAGCCGCCGCCGTCTCCCCTCGTGCTTTCCTCACCTCAGCTTGGGCCACCTCCAAGGCCTGAGTCTTCTCCTTCAGGGCGACCTCAGCAATGGCCCTCCCGGCCTCAACATCGGCCCTCTCTCTCTCCACAGTATCATATCGAGAGACGCCCTCGATAATGAGTCCGACGATCCTGCGGATCCCTTGGTCAAGTCGCATCCTAAAAATCATACCATTAGAAACACATCACAAAATGAGATAACAGCGACTACGAAATAAACCTATACCTGCGGAAATGATATAGGGGAGCTTGGAATCGGCACCTCGTACGTGATCCGAGTACGGGTTTCCCCCGCCGAGGTCGGACCTGACCTCGGCTGAGGTGCCGTGGTCTTCGTCACCAACTGACCGAGATCGGCCACCACTTGGGGCCCTTTACGCTCGCCAACCTCGCCTTCTTCGCCGGGCGGCCTCGGGCTCGGCGATCGTCTTTGGGTGATGAAGCCACACCTTCGCCTTCTTACGTGCATCGAGCTTCAATACACAATAAGAAGAGGTTTATTAGCACAAAGACATCGAAATATAAGGAGATAAAGAAAAGGGGTGCCTCACCCGATCCGACCAGATCCCAAGCTCCGATCTATAAGTGCTCGGCCGGCATCAACCAGTCGTCCTCAGTAAAGTTACCGAGGATATTTCACCCAACATGTTCAGTTCATCCTCTATAGCACCCAGGGCTTTGCACTTCACATCCCTCATCTTACCTATGCCCCACTCATACCTTGGTTGCCCTCACCGCAAAAGAAGAACTTCGTTTGCCAATGGGACACCTTCGAGGGGGCGATCACTTTAAACGCTGTCGAGGTGACAAGTAGTACACACCTCCTATACTCTTAATGCTAAAAAAACGCATCAAAACTTCAAAAGAAAGCTTCTCACCGATGCCATAGCAGGCAAGCCCTAGCCCTACCACCGACCTAATGGAGTTCGAGGTCAACTGGCATATCGGAATTTGGTAATATTCTTGAATGCTCAAAAAAATAGGAGCCAAGGGAAACATAAGGCCGGCTTTCAAGGCATCACTATAAACAGTCATAAATCCCTCCGGAGGGGCCATCGCTCTATCCCCGGATTGCGGCAAACACCACCATGCCTCTGCCGAATATGAAATTCTGAGGCTATCGTGCACATATCCGCGGCGGTCAAAGACGAACTAACGTCCCTGATCTTATACCTATCCCAGACGGCTGGTATCACCGGAACCCTAGCACTTATGTTCCTAGAGCTACCCGACAGGGTATAACAGGTATAATCCCGAATCTCCACCTCACTATCAGGGGAAGAGAATGATCAGGAAGATTCAGAAACCTCTACCGGAGAAGACTGAGAAGAGGATGATGAAGACATACTTACTTTTTCAAAGCGGGATTTTGCTTCAACTACGGCGAAGTTTTGAAAGAAGATTTGAAAATCTCTCTGGAGCTAAAATGGATGAAGAAGGAAATGAACAGTTTCCCCTTTTTCTGGCCTATTTAAAGTATAATAGGCGCCTAAAAACTGTCTATTCAACTTCCCACGTGGTTAACCATCACTTGACGTGAGGTAAACATGCGCGTGATTCGAGCGTCAACTAACCGGCTGGCACACATGACGTGATATCCTAAAACGCTCAGACATGCCAGTCTAATCGTGCAATCATCACTCTAGATCCAGCACAGTACCCCACTTCGGCATTCCAGCACGGTACCCCACCTCGGCATCCTTAACTCAGCTCGGACCTCGACAAATAGTCCAACTCAGTTCGGACCTCGGAAAATCATCCAAGTCAGTTCGGTCCTCGGCAAATCGTCCAACTCAGTTCGGACCTCTGCAAATCGTCCAAGTCAGTTCGGACCTCGACAAATCGTCCCAGTTTGTTCGGACCTCGATAAATCGTCCAACTCAGTTCGGACCTTGGCAAATCATCCAATCCAGTTCGGATGAGATAATACGATTCCACCTCGTCATCCAAAACGCAGGAAAATCCTCTACAATAACCTCAGCCAAGCAACAACCATCCTCGGCAAAAGACATCATTCACATCACCTCGGCTTAGTTGTTACTCGACTAATTGGGGGGGCTATGATGGGATATGGCCTAACCGCTCAAGCCCAATAGTAGGCCCAAGCGAATTGGGCCCAGCCTAGCAATTCGGCCTACACGGTTCGGCCCAAAGCCAAACATCTAAACCCTATTCAAGATCAAATCTAAGAAGAGATATTACAGGAGATACTCAAGGATCGAGCCTATGATCGAGATCGGATCACACAAGGCGAGGATCCATGGTAATCTTAAGGATCCACAACATGTATAAATAGAGGTTAGATTGAAGGTAGAGGGGTTAGCAACTATTGAATACTCGAGTTTTAGATACATTCATTGTAATCGAATATAGTGAAAGTATTGAGGAATCATACCTCGTGGACGTAGATCTTTTCCTTGATCGAACCACGTGAAAATCTCTTGTGTTCTTTATCGTTTCACAAACTCACACACAAGATTTATCATGTACTAAGCCTAAATAAATTGTCTTGTTAAAGACGTATAGTTCAAATCTATAATATAAAATTGTGAAGTGTATCAATATTAAAAAAATGAGGTCACCAACCATTACAATAATTCAATAACAAGCTTTTCAATTCTGGCCTGCTGGAAACTTTATATAGCCTAATAATAATAATTTTTGCTAGCGAAAATCTTCGTCTTCCTCGTTGGACGTTCTTGTCTTCTGATCAATCGATCTTTCAATGAGAAAAACGCTTCAAAGTTTGAAGACTTTCCTCGTTGTAATTGGGGATTAATTAATTCGACAGCTCTCATTTAGGATTTTTCTTCTTGAATTCAAGGTAATACACTTTTCTGCTGTAACAATTATTTTTCATGCTTTATTGAATTATGATGATCAGATTGTTTTTGGCTGCTACTTGTAAAAATTAATTCCATAACATGCATTTGAAATGAGTTCTTCATTAATCAACCATTATCATTAAGTTTGAAAATCACATTCTTACAAACCTTTAATCCTACTATTTTGCAATACAATTCCCACTTTTCTCCACATATATAATAGCAATTTTTTTTTTTTTAATCTCCTCTTCTTTCTTATTTATTTTGGTCTCTTATTTTGGATTTTACACTAACTGTATTTTTTCTCTGAACATTTCAAGATAATATCTTTTTTATATAAAGGAAAGAATGATATTTTGTTGTTCGTTGTTGTTGGGAGATTTACACTACTAAGTAAATTTAGAGAATATGTAGCTACAAATTTAGAAGTATTACTGCTACAAATATATGTCCGAGTATGATAAATATACAGCAGTTTAGGAATGATACTAATAAAACATCAATTAGTTTATAAATTCTTTGTAATTGAACATTACTCAATAAAGCTAGAAATCTGTGAACATATGTACAAGACATAGGTATAAAAACCACAAGTTTCTTTGGGTCGTTGTAAAATCATAAACTGATCAAATGTCAAGAACTGTCACCCAAGTATGTAGTCAAGTGCTAGTATATACATATTTCTAAAAAAGTGCATATATATGTATATGGAGGAATGCTAAAATAGATTAAACGTGAATGGTGCTCACGAAAGGTACTTGTGATTAGCATATCATTCTTCTATGTCTATATATATAGATATATAAGTCAAATAAAAATTTGTTTTTTCGTACGTAAGTACAACCAATGCACTGTACGTATAAAGTTACTGCATTATGATAACATTGATGAGTACTTTGTTTTTTTATCGAAATCTAGTGCAATATTAACTTTATATGTAAAGTGGATTGGTTCATAGGTTCTTACCAAACACACACACACACACACACACATATATATATATATATATATATGGGGTTGAATCCAGTGAGAACTCATCTTTTTTGAGAACTTGAGAAGTATGCACGGGCGTATAAAGTTGATGAATAAAATCTATAAAGTTTTAAACAACGAAAACATTCTAAAATTGTTGCACAACAAAATAATTTTAGAAAGTTTTAGATTATACTGCAACTTTATACCGTTTGTGCATCATCTTTAACGTCTTATGCATGGTTCGCAGAGATCGCAAAAAGATGTGGTTTCATTGATCACTCTATATATATATATATATGTGTGTGTGTGTGTGTGCCTGTGTGTGTACTCGCGCGCATGTGTTTGAGTGCATAAATAAAGGGGCATTTAATTTAAATGAAATGATGGATAGATAAAAATAGTTCAAATTAATCCACCATTTACTTTGACGATGGATGAACAATTTTGAGCTTGTTTGACAATCTTACCCTTCAAATACACGGTCCTATGTTTTATCAATCTATCCTAGGGCCGACCATCCTTCATTAAGTTTTGGGCAATGGCCTACAGCCCCCAAATTTGAGGGTCCAAATTTTGTCAAAAAAATCCAGTAGTCATATTACTACCTATAACACTATTTATCTAAAAAATAATCTCAAACTACTTACCTAAAAATTGATTGGTAATGTTCTTAAGTTTGCTAAAACATCATACTCATTTTCTAATATTTTTATTGCATAAAGAATATTATTGGATACACCTATTACCGTTAGGACTGACAATTTTCGACACGACACGAGAACACGACACGAACACGCACGAAATTAACGGATTATTGTTCAGCCTTATCGTGTTCGTGTCCTTATCGTGTCGACACGATAAGGACACGATAATTTAAATATAGTGTTCGTGGTCGGATCCGTGTCGTGTTCGTGTAACCCGATAATTTTCGTGTTGCATTCGTGTTCGTGTAGGATCGTGTCCTTTTCGTATAATTCGATAATATTTATATATATTTAATATTAATTTAATTATATTTTATATATTTTTATTTCTTTTGTTATTTTATTTTCTAATTTTGATTTAAATTTATCTTGTTGTGTCAACACGAAAAAAATTGTCATATTCGTGTTCATGTCGTATTCGTGTCAGACAGATCCTTAATGAGTCGTGTTCGTGTTTGGCCTTATCGTCTCATGTGACATGCACGAATTGCCAGCCCTAGTTACCGTAGCTTGAACATGGAAGACCATAATATGATATCTAAAGCTGAGAATATGATTATCAAAACTTCATTTCTTTATGAACCTCTTTTTTTGTTTTTCACCCAGTGTCCCGAAATATCAAGATCGACCCTAATTTATCATATCGCGAAAAGTAAACGCTACTTATTATCTTACCAACCCACGCCAAATATATACCCTAATGATGAAAATATGACAATACGCACTAACGAATTGAAGTAGAGGAAATAAAACGCAGTTACCTGAAACACGAAAGTATATATATTTCATGTGTGTTGTGTGTCCGTGAAGTATAAACCTTTTTGACAAGTAGACCTCAGTAGTAATAAGACACTTGTTCTCTTATATCCACATTTTTAATATTCAAGGGCCATTATCGAAACTGAGAATTGTGGTTTTCTTTTCTTTTTCATTTTTGTGCTAAAGTCCAATTTGTGGTGCAAAGCCAATTATTTCTGTTGACATCCACTGTTATTTATTTTCTACTTTCTGGAGATTTCCCTTTCTGATATTCAGAAAATTTTGATAATTAGATAGAGCTGAAATTTCCATGGATGAAACTAGATGTCGTGGCTCAAACGATGATCCAAGAACTTGCCCTCGAGGCCACTGGAGGCCTGCAGAAGACGAGAAACTCCGGCAGCTCGTCGAAAAATATGGCCCTCAAAATTGGAATTCAATTGCTGAAAAGCTTCAAGGAAGATCAGGTAACCCTATAAATTATGTATAATTAATTACTTTACGCCGAAATAGTTTTTGTACTACATATTTCAAGATTAGGGTTCATATCGGTTACTTGTAAGAGAATTGAAGTTGAATATTAGTTCTTCTAGAATCAATACTTAGTGGGTTCTTAAGATAATATGGTGAAAATTATTTTGAGATAATTAATATGTAATTCAAGAACAACTTCATCTACCTATATGGTATATAACTATATGCATGTATATGTTTTTGATTCTTCACTTGTTTCTGTCCTAAACCCTAAAGATATAACCATTATATTAGTTTTTCCTTTTTCTAATTAAAAAACAAAAACTGATTTTGATCTTTGATATATATGATATGTAGGTAAGAGTTGCAGATTGAGATGGTTTAACCAGCTTGATCCAAGAATAAATAGACGGCCATTCTCGGACGAAGAGGAAGAGAGGCTGCTTGCAGTTCACAGAATACATGGAAATAAATGGGCTTTAATTTCAAGGCTTTTTCCTGGTAGAACTGATAATTCTGTGAAGAATCATTGGCATGTTATTATGGCAAGAAAGGAAAGAGAAAAATCCAAGCTTTGTGGGAAGATTAGAGCCCATCTTCAAGATCATTATGGCGTAATTAGGGACTTCAAATCCCCCACTAATTACGTTTTTCGACGAAAGAATTCAAGGCTTCAAGAGGAGTATGGATCCAAAATCAGCTTCCGAAATGGTGGGATTAATTTCGATGATTCACAAAGCCAAAGCAAGGACAAAATCTTCCCTTTGTCTTCCTTCTCTGGTTGGCCTAATAATTTGTCATCTAACTCTTCTGATCTATTTGGAAGAAGAAGAAGTTATAATCATCAAAGCAATTTCTCAATATTTAGTCCCTACCATGATTCATTTGAGGCCCGAATTAGTAACACTGTCGTTTCAAATCTCTTGAATTATTCGTCATGTGGGACGGCAGAGACAGAGCGGGCGGCCAAGGCGAGGGCAGTACTGAGCGGCTACTCGGGAAAAATCCATCGAAAAGAAAGATGTTCCGTTCATCGATTTTCTTGGTGTGGGGATCTCTTCGTGATAAACACTTATGTTATGACTTGATTGATCTCTCCATTTGATTCACGTAGTGTTTGTTGCATCAAGGAAATTTATGGCGACAATGTCCTAATCAGGGTTACATAGTGTTGTCTTGTTTGCGTAGATATGCCCATGTTGGTGGGTGTAGCTTGGAAGATCTCTAAGATATAGGTGATGTATAGCTGACCATGATGAGTGGGTTAGGGTTGTCTATGTGTAGCCAAAATCTTTTTGATCGCTTATGAAATTTTTAGGGTTTGAATTAGTGTTGGTCTAGTTTATATATTTTGGGAACATTTTATATTGTATGATTATATCAAGCCTATTAAGCTATGGGGATTTTCTATGTTTTTCAATTCCATTTGATTTTTATGTTAGTTAAATAGGAATCATACAAGAAAAAGTCTTGATTTTAATACCTTTTGTGGTTGTGTTAAATATATTATAAATCACTTGTTAAACTATAGACGGAAGGAGTTAATGCAGGCTAGAACGGAATCAAACTAAAGTATACCTTTTTACTTGAAATCGCTTAAGCTAAAAACACATTAAAGGCAAATATTTATCACAATTTTTCGAAATGTAAGTGTCTTGAGGAGAATTTCCTTGATAGTAACTTTTCGAAGAATTGAGATTACTGAAACACAAGAACAGAATATACATACTATATATTCTATCAATCCAGTCCTGAGAAGAATTTGCATCACCTCCAACTATTAATTGGTTCATATACTAATCATATAATCAAATTTTCAAATATATCATAATTAGTGATATAATTTCCCACAGAAGCATGCATTTTACCTAACGAAAGTTCTTATGAAGTTACGATCTATGTTTGGAAAATTAATAACAGACGTGCAACATATATAATATTTAAAGCATGATCGTATCGGTAAATATCACAAGGAATTGAAACCCAAGTAGGCCATTTTCTATCTAGTTCAAGATTAATCTCAAATCATATAAGAAAGCCTACTTTGATTAAGTTGGCCCGCCAATAATGAGCTAAGGGCTCCAAGCCCAATCTTAAACCTAAAGGCCTACAATCCATTTTTTAATATTGCCCAATTTAATTATTTGATTTTCTCGGATAATTATTTAATGTCTAAGCTGCTTTTAGATATTAATTGCAAAAGTCATCTGTTAGCTCGGGGTGGAAAACAACGCCACCATGTTTCAAATGATATTAATTATTAAGTTATTGCACATTAGCAAGACTTATCGAGTGTGCATCTCAGATAGTGGTTACAGCTAAAAAATAAATGAACATCTCATTACCATGGCATTCGTTACTGTATGTGGTTGAATGATGACATACATGAGTTGAATGTTTTCCCACGTATGTACGTTGTTAACAAGCAGAATTCTTATCTAACTTAATTTAATTATTGTATTGACCCATGGATACTGCAAATGATCACTTGTGGGAAACTATTCTTTGAAATGTCTATTTTGTTTCTTTGTAAACTGCATGAGGAGGATGACTCTCTAGCTACACCATCATATATACTTCTGCCTTCCATAACTCCACCATTACACTTATTTAATCATCGACCTTATTATGATCAAATGAGGGCCACAGGAACTGCTTAATTAACAAACTAATTTATTTTCACATTTTTGTAAAATTTATCTTAAAAACAATTTTTTTAATTAGTCCTCCTTCTTCTTCAGTATAAAGATTGGCTTGAATAAAAACGTGTCAACTTTGTCTTGTTTACTCCACCTTGTTTTTGGATAATAATAAAAGTGATGCATTTAAGTCGTCCTCCGAGACGGCTAAGGATGGGACATTTTATTCAAAATTTACAAGGGATAAAGTAGATAGATCTAGTCCACTAAAATTAATTGAATTTGAATCCTAAACTATAAAAAATGGTGCAACCATGCCTTTGTTTTGATAACAACTTTAATGTCATTTACGCAAGGCTTCTAAACGAGGCGACATGGACGAATCAGAACACGTCAGAATGAAAAAGAGATTCCGAAAGTAAGCATGGATGAAATATATATATATATATTCTAGGATAGATTAAAAGGTTTGATTAGGAGATGAATTATGAAAGTAATTTTAATTATTTTGCGACAAAATTTGGCCAAATTGACTAATAATTCATATTCAACTACAAGAGAAGTAAATTTGGTAGAATACAGAGACACGCGTGTAAAATAAATTAGACCCCCAAACATTCAAAATTAGGTCAATTTAAAACTTAAAAGATCAAATGTCTATCATTATTACATTTACATTCTTAATGTGATAAAATCTCCAACTTGTAGAGCTCTCCAATCCCAAATCGCCAATTTGTAGAGCTCTCCAATTCCAAAATAATTTATAAACTATTTCTTAAGCTTAAAAAAAAGTTTATAAACTGTTTTTAACTGGTGGACATGTGACGCCAGGGGCAGAAATACGGAGTGATCATCGGTACGAGGCATGGACAAGGAGCGGCTCCGATTAAGGCTTCAAAGTGGAGGGTTACATGAATGAACCAAAACGCATTGGAATGAGTGGGATTTCGAGAATATGGAGGTATGAAACTGTATATTTAAGGAGAGCTTAAAGGATTTGATAATTGCTACTCATACAAACAAGATTCAACTTCTTTAGGGAAGTCTATCTTATAAAAAAACTCTAAAGTTAACATGCTGTTGAAATCAACGCATATATATATATATTTATTATATATATGGTCAAGTTACCAGGAAGCTACTTTGATCAAAATTTTGAGTGAAGTAACGTTTAATTTTGTGAAATTAAACGGCATAGGATCGATCTACGTTTCGATTAGATGATCGTGATATATTCACATTCTCAAATCTGATTTCCAGTGAGTGAGAAATAGTGGATCAAAGTTTGTCACTTAAATATGGAGTTATGTGCTTAAGGGGATAAGCATGGATCCTTATCCCACATTGATTAATGTACCTTCATTAATTGTCTATATAAGTGGTTCATTGAACACTTAGTATAATTATGTGCACAAGTGATGGGCTGGAAAGCCCACGCGCGGTTTCTGCCGCCGCCGCCTGTGCCCAGGCCCGAGCCCAGTCCAGTCCAAGTTCGCCCGGCTAATCCGATCCGGGCCGAGTCCAGCCCGATCCGCTCGATTCCGTTCCGTGGATCTCTGTCTTTGGGCTTGTTCGTGTGCTTGTTTCGTGGGCCTAGTTTCCGTGGCCCATTGCCCGTATATTTTGGATCAATGTTTGATCGAGCCCAAAGATGGAGTTAGTCCGAGGCCCAACTCGTGTGGTCCAATCCGTTGGGCCTGCTGTGCACTTGAAGAGATGTTCGGATACGTCCAATGAACCTGGACGCACGTGTTGTCCAGATTCGTCGTAACTATCGGTAACGTTCGACATGATGGCTCTGCGGGAAACGTGGGTGTAACTCCCACCTTGTCTCCAGAAAACGCCGCGTAACCCCTTCTGCACTCAATGGGGGACATAACTCGTAACACCCGACATCAATGCGGTGTCGACTCAAAGATGCTCCCCCATGAGGGGACTATTTGGACTAAAAGATCACTAATAAAGTCCTCGCAATCTAACGAGGTCGCCCCAGCGAGCAAGTTGATCCGAGTCGTCTCTCAAGGAAAACTTAACAGGGCGTTACTAAGTTACCACACGAAAGCAATTAAATTCCTAAACACTCTAATCACAAAGGGGTTGATTGATTACCTAGGCGAGGAATAATTAAAGAAGGAAGGACGAATTAACTAGGCGGAAATTAACAAAGCAGATAAATTATCTAGACAAGAATTAAACCCTAAATCGAAGAACATGGAACCAAAATTATAAACCCTAGGCATGAATCGAAAAGATTATATGGAAGACAAGAATACTTAAGCAAATATTGATATTAATCATAGCCAACGTAAAAATCAATAGCAATCAAATCCGAGAAGACAGAATAAAGCGATAGAAGAAACTTACGAACAAAATCGAACGATGGAATAGATATTCAAACTTCAGAGTACGAATCCAATAATTCTTACAAAATTCTTCAATCCAAGAAGGGAGAAAGAACAATATTAGAATTACTTGAATAAGAGAGAATTCACGTCCAGAGCATAAGAAATAAAAAGACGGAAAAAAAATAATGAAAAAGTAACTAGGGTTTTCAGCGTGTAATCTGTATTTATAGCGCAGAAAATTCCGCACCCAACGTCGGACGCGACGCAGCGCCGGACGCGACGCAGCGACGGACGCGAGGAGTTTCTGGAATGAATAGCCGCAGCTCGCCAATACGGACGCAGAGCTGAAAATCTTTAGGCGCAGCCAGACGCGCATGCATGCGAAGTGCGCGGTGCAATGCGCGGGGAGAAAGCGGCGTTGGGTGTGGATGGAGCGCTGTTGCATGAGGTGCGTCCGTGGCCGCGTTGTGAAGATGCATGAGGTGCGGCCGTGGCCGCGTTGTGATGACGCATGAGGTGCGGCCGTGGCCGCGGCGTGGCCGTGGCCGCGTTGTGAAGACGCATGAGGTGCGGCCGTGGCCGCATTGTGAAGACGCATGAGGTGCGGCCGTGGCGCGCATTGTGCGGAATGGGCGCTGGAGTTGGCGCCGGCGAACGCGCGTTTGGGCTGTGGAGGCGCGTTGGGGCGCACCAGTCGTGCGCGTTCGCCCGTGCGCGATGCGCAGCGCACGACTTCGCTGTTTTGCTCCGTTCTCTCTCGTCCAAACTCCGAATTGCAATCCGTTTGTGGCTATGAACTCCTATCGAGATGCTCTTCAGTATAGGATAGATCTTGGAAGATTCATTTCATCCTATTTAATGTCATTTTTCTACAAAACATCAAAACAAACCAAATAAGTCTGAATCGATAAATACCAATCAAACCAACGACATAAATAGGACAAACTACTTAAAACAACATATAAAATAATACCAAGAATAAGCACAAATTCATACCAAACAACTCCCCCACACTTATCCATTTGCTTGTCCTCAAGCAAAGTCTACACTAATAAGAGTAGAAAAATAACTCATGCAACTTAACCCTTAATCCAATCAATCAAACCTCCATTTGCAATTCCCCCAAACATGATGAATACATAATCAAAGTTAATGTGAAACAAATCTAAGATTGTGAGAATGTCAAATAAACAAGTAGGTGATTTTGCTCAGACCCAAGTCTCCGCTAGGGGTGAATTAACTAAAGTGTCCACCTTTAGCAACAAGTTTCCGTTTAGAACACAAGGAAAGTATTAACAGATTTTGGGACAATGTTCGAAAGGTGAACTCTCGATGAATTCGAGTCTCCTATCATGGTTTCCCATATCCATTTCTCAGCTTACGAGAAAGAGGGACAGAATCCCATCTTCCATTTCAACAATCTCAATCGTTTTTCTTTTTCTTTTCTTTTTCTTTTTTTTTCTTTTTTATATATATATTTTTTATATATATAAAATGAAACAAGTATATAGGTAACCACAATGTTAACACTACCCGTGGCATTAGCCGGACAAATCACGTCAATAACCCCAATTTAAGATCAATCCACACAATCTCGTCAATTCACATTGCACTTTAATCACATATCAACAAGAGAAACGGAATCACATCAAGGTCCGATCAATACCACAGAGTTCAGTTGCACAAATCAAAATCCTAACTTACTCGCATATACAATACTAGATTCCAAGAGATCAAAATAAACACAAAGGCACATCACCAAGCATACAAATAGATAAGATACGCACATAGCCTCATCCCCCACACTAAATTTGAGCACTGTCCCCAGTGCTCAAAACATTAATAACATAAAATGGTCAATAGAGGATGAGACTTTCCTGATAATAGATGAGTGTGCGCTGCAGAGTTGGAGTATCACGGCTTCACCACACGGCTTACAACGTCCCAATACTCAAGAATAAACAACACCGAAACCTGCACCAAACAAAACCAAAACAAAGACGAAAACACAAACACAAGCAAAACCAAAAGAAAACAAGAACAAAACAGAAAAGAAAACAAAGGAAACAACGAAACAAACAAAGAGAAAGAAAGAAATGAACAGAAAAATCCGTAGGTAAACTCCCACGTAGTACCCAGTTTAACGTCGTGAGCCCGACGTAATCTGGTCAACAACGGACTATCCATAGTCCTTTACCTCCAGGAATACCATCTCAGCCAGAGCATCAATAGTAACCATGTAAGAACAGAGGACAGTAAAGAAAGCAAGTAATGCACCATGTAAGCTCAAATCAAACATCCTATTCTCTAAAGAAAAATAGATAATTTCAATTCCCAAAGCACAATACTTTGGTGAATTTGGATGTTGATATATTATAGATGCTACCTCAACCTTTGTCAGCACTTTGTCCTCCTCTGGGAACACGTACTTCAATTATTGAGGCGTTCTTTCACTTCCAGTGGGCTTTAGCATGCTATCAACTTCACGTGCCCACTCTTCCTCGCCACCGCCTCAGAATAACTTCCACGTGGCTCGATCCCGCTTCTCATCCTCACGTGCCCACTCTTTCTCATTTTCCACCTCCTCTGCAGCTGCTCGTCAGTGTCTCTCCCACCCCATTCTCAACAATTGGGTCACTTTCAAGAAAATGACCGCTCGAGCTCGATCCGTTGATGTGGGAAAGGTATGACTTCATTTTCTTCCTCATTCTCCACCTCCCGTGGTTGTAACGGCTCTTCGATGCCTCTCCCACCCCATTCTATAAAATTTGGTCACTTTCAAGAGTAATGACCGTCGAGCTTGATCGGGTTGGTGTGGGAAATGTATGACTTCATTTTCTTCCTCGTTTTCCACCTCATGTGGTGCGGCTGCTCGTCTCGATGTCTCTCCTATCCCATTCTCAAGAATTGGAAGTTCATTCTCTCGCACGCCTCGCAACAACTCCTTAAGCATGATATTAAACGCACCATTTTCATCTCTACACCTGAAGTGTGGAGTTATGAGCATCTATTTTTGAATGGACAACTTCCCTTTGAGCGAACTCATCCTCCCAAGCCGGCCACGGAGGTGGGCGGCTCTTGTGTGGGTACTGTTGCGGTGAGGCAATCGCTGGATATGGATCTCGAGGCGGAGGCGATCGCCATGGTATGAATCTTGAGGTGAAGGTGGTTGTTGTGGGTATGAATACCGAGGTGGAGGGTTTGTTGTGGGTACGGATCATCGCAAGGAGGTGGTTGCTCCCAGTAGGGATCAGATGCTTGATCTTCATCTTGCGGTGGAGGTGGGTGGTCCCAGTAGGGATTGTAGGCTTGATGCTCATGGTAGGGATCATAGGCTTGATGACCATAGCACGGATATCCTCGAAGAGTTGAATCGGGCCTTCTTCATAAGAAGAAGTTGCCCAATACGACGACCTTTCCTCCCCCCAACCTGTTTGCCCATATTCGCATTGTTGGTAACCCTGCATTAACACACACCAACTACAAATACAGGATCACACGCACCGGTGGAAGAAAAACAACAATGGCAAAAAACAAGAAAGGCAAGGAGAAGAATAAAAACGAAAAATGTGTAATATAAGAAAACGCTTAAAGTTTTCTCCCAAGAACGACGCCAAAATTTGTTAGGACTAAAAAGATCACTAATAAAGTCCCTCGCAATCTAACGAGGTCGTCCTAGCGAGCAAGTTGATCCGAGTCGTCTCTCAAGGAAAACTTAATGTATGCTACTAAGTTACCACACGAAAGCAATTAAATTCCTAAACACTCTAATCACAAAGAGGTTGATTGATTACCTAGGCGAGGAATAATTAAAGAAGGAAGGACGAATTAACTAGGCGGAAATTGACAAAGCAGATGAATTATCTAGACAAGAATTAAACCCTAAATCGAAGAACATGGAATAAAAATTATAAACCCTAGGCATGAATCGAAAAGATTATATGGAAGATAAGAATACTTAAGCAAATATTGAAATTAATAATAGCCCAACGTAAAAATCAATAGCAATCAAATCCGAGAAGACAGAATAACGCGATAGAAGAAACTTACGAACAAAATCGAACGATGGAATAGATATTCAAACTTCAGAGTACGAATCCAATAATTCTTCAATCCAAGAAGGGAGAAAGAACAATACTAGAATTACTTGAATAAGAGAGAATTCTCGTCCAGAGCATAAGAAATAAAAAAAAGGAAAAAAATAATAATGAGAAAGTAACTAGGGTTTTCAGCGTGTAATCTGTATTTATAGCGCAGAAAATTCCGCACCTAGCGCCGGACGCGACGCAGCGCCGGACGCGACGCAGCGCCGGACGCGAGGAGTTTCTGGAGTGAACAGCCGCAGCCGCCCGGACGGATCAGAGCTGAAAATCTTCAGCGCCGCAGCACCGACGCCGCATGCGCCAGCTGGTGCAGCGCTGGGGAGAAAGCGAGCGCCGGGTGTGGATGGAGCTGTTGCACGAGGCGCGGCCGTGGCCGCGCAGAAGACGATGAGGTGCGGCCGTGGCGCGTTGTGAAGATGCATGAGGTGCGGCCGTGGCGCGCCAGAAGACGCATGAGGTGCGGCCGTGGCGTGGCGCGTTGCAGCGGAATGGGCACTAGAGTTGGCGCGGCGAACGTGCGTTTGGGCTGTGGGGAGCGCGTTGGGGCGTACCAGTGCCGGACGCTGCCGCCCATGCGCGTGCGCGTCTTGCGATTGTTGTTTTGCTCGTTCTCTTCGTCCAAACTCAATTGCAATCCGTTTATGGCTATGAACTCCTATCGAGATGCTCTTCAATATAGGATAGATCTTAGAAGATTCATTTCATCCTATTTAATGTCATTTTCTACAAAACATCAAAACAAACCAAATAAGTCTCGAATCGATAATACCAATCAAACCAACGACATAAATATGACAAACCATAAAACAACATATAAAATAATACCAAGAATAAGCACAATTAATACCAAACAGGACGACACCTATAAATAGGACATGTCTCCCAAAGATAAGCCACCCATCAGACATCGCATTCCAAAGATTCCAAACTCTCTACATACTCAACTCGTGTCCAAGCTTTGTCATCGCCTCATTCCAGTTCGTCGGAGCTTGTTGGTTTGCGGTGCTGCCACCTACGAGACGAGATGCTGCCGTTTCATCTTTGGGGACGATACGCCACAACCGAGAGCACTACCGGGGCGTATCTCGTCTTCATGGAAAGAGGCCTCCTCGACACGGCATTAGAATACTGATTATATCAGATTTTACTTCTTTTTATAGTTCATTTGTTGTTTGATCTTCTTCTACTTTTCATTTTGAGTTGTATGTCCCGACAAGTTCTGCATCGCTTGTACATATTTTCCAACAATCGCAAGACCACGGTGACTTGATACTTTTACCAAGCTTCGTCTCCACTTTCGCCTTAAATTCTTTGAATTTCTCAAAGCATTCAGACTTATGTGAAGCGGTATATGTATCCGCACCTTGAGTAATTGTCGATGAAAGTGACAAAATACTGCACCCTCCACGAGCTTGTATGGACATAGGTCCACACAGTCGAATGGACTAGCTCCAACACTTCTTCGCTCTATAACACTTTGCTTTGATGGTCCGGTTGACATCTTTCCTTCTATACAGATTCGCAGATCGGGAATGGAGTAGCGTGAGATCACCCAACGCCCATTCTTAGCCGTCTTTGGATCCTATTTAGATTGATGTGACCCAATCTAAGATGCCAATAAATGTGGTGTCATCTTGAGAAGAAAACTTTCTCTTTTAAGGTTTGTTGTAGGTGCAACATAATTAAAGGTATTATGTTTGGCAAAAATAGTATAAAGTTTAATTATATAAAGTGCCACCACAGATAACTTCGTCATTTCTTATGATAGAAACACCACTATAAAAATAATGAATATCCATGAATAAATAGTTTGGAAACGGAAATAAGGTTCCATGAAACTCGCACATATAAAACGCCTTTAAAACTAAAACTGTTCTATCAAAACATAAAGTAACATCTCTCGATCGCAACGGCCTCGAATTTCACGCGTTGCCCATGGAGATTGTTATCTCGCCATCATCGACTCCCTTGTCCGCAAGAACCGCTGCAAGGTGTAACAAACATGATCGATCGCACCGTATCTACTACCCATGAATGAGTAGAACAAGTCGCTAAACATGTTTCATTATTAAAGCAAATGGCGTACCTTGAGCCTCGAGCCTTGAGCATAGGGCACTTGGCCTTCCAATGCCCAGTCTTGCTGCACTTGAAGCACTTGCCCATCTCCTTTGGCTTTTTCAAGCCTCCGGTGGCAGACATGTTCTTGCTCCCACTGGTTCCTTTGCCTCTACCACCTTTGATGCCCCTTTTTCTTCTTCCATTTTTCAACGGAAAATTTGAGCCCCTAGATGTGCTAGCAAGGGCATGTGCTCCCTTGCCCATGACTCCTTCCGCGGACACGAGATCATTAAGCAACTGACTAAGTGTATACTCGGTCTTGATCATGATCGCGTTCACGCGAAAATTCTCAAAAGACTTGGGCAGTGTGTTGAGGATGATATCGTCCTTGGCTTCGCCGTCAATACCTCCTCCCAACTGATCAAGACTATCCATGAGATGAGTCATGTGGGAGACATGTTCATGGGCCGAAGTTCCTTCTTCCATCTTACACGCCAAGATTTCTCTCATTGTGTGGAATCGTACTGTCCGATCCGACTGCCCAAACTTACTCTCGAGACTTGACCATATTTTAGTCGCATCTACCATCGACTGATGTTGCAGCTGCAAGCCTTTGGATATTGTAGTCATCATATAGCACTTGGCCATATTGTTCGACTTATGCCAAAGTCCGCTTGACTCTCATTGCTCATTAGTCGACGCGTCGATAAGGCATCGGGTTTGGGAGTAGTGAGAACAAACATGTGTTCTTCAAATGATAAGAACATATTCCATGTTTCGCTTCCACTCGATAAAATTTAGACCGGATAGAGGATTTTGTGCGAGCATATTGATAATCGTGTAAGAGACATATCTCGAAAAGATAATGTAAACACACAAGCATAGGATCGCACATAATTGTAATAATAATATTGTAACCTTTGATAAAACAATATTAATTGAAACCTCCAATCGCCCAAGGAATTCCACATGCAAGCCACGCGTGTGGACATTTACACATGAATCCTCGACTGACTAAAATATACCTTTTAGTCGTTTAATTTCAATCCATGTCAACTTATCCTTACGACAAATGAAATTAATGATTGGACCTTACTGACCACATCACTATCACGAAGGGACTTGGCGGAAGTTGTACTTGAGGTGATGTCTAAGCAATGACCATAATTTTAAAAGCGAGAGAATGAATTCTTAGAATTGGCATACTCACTAGACCATACCGCTCAAATCCAAATTCCTTTGTTATCTCATTTTAAATCTATCTCTAGAGAACTTATGAAAATCACATATGCAAGCCACGCTGTGGGCGTTTACATGAAACTCCCACTTCTCAATAGATTAAAATGTTTTATTTAGAAATCTCATCTAACAAACTTATGACAAACAGTGCAAGCAAGCCACGCGTGTGGATCGTTTACCACAAGTGCGTGTCGCTTTGTTTAGAGATCAAAAGTGGAGGTCTTGACATTTTAATTTTAGAAAATAATATGTCGGGTTACTTGCTTAGTCTTTTGTTTCAAAGGTTTGTCCATGCGGATCACGTAATCCTAGCATGCTTTTCTATAGAACTCAACATGTAAAACATGCTCGCAGAATTCTAAAAATGCTTGAAAACGCGATAAACTTAGCATGCTTACTATGCGCATCAATCACGAAAATATATAATATGTTTATCACGTAATTAAACATACATAGCATGCTATCGCATTATTTAAACATCCACGGCATGCTTTGAACGATAAAATAAAATAAATTGCTCATCGCGGTCCACTGTGGATCTCGTGATTTCGCCTAATTTATTACATAAATTTGCAAAGTCTGATCTTCATAAAAATCTCGAAAACGAGCCTCGCGTGCACGGGCACGGACCGGATTCAACAAAACTGGATTTGGGCCGAAAACTCAAAACGGGCGAAAGCGATTGGATCAGCCGAACCGGTCAAAAATAGGATCTCGGCCAAAAAAATCGGGTTTGGGTCGAAAACGGGCCGGGTCAGCCCAATGTGAACTGGCCGTGTGCGCTAGGGCACAGCCCATGCGCACACAGCCGCACATCCGCCGCCCGACCGTAGCGCCTCCTGCCGAGAGCTGCCGAGGAGCTCGCCGCCGAGTCGCCCGAACCCGCCGAGACCTACCGGGACGTCTACCGAGAAGGTTCGCCCAGGTCTGCCGAGAAAAGCTCGCCCAGGTCTACCGAGAAAACTACGCCGAGTCCGCCGAGGAAACCGTGTGCAACTCATACGCTGTCGGTCGAGATCTGGTCGAGCTGACCGCGCGCGACTCGCGTGCTGTCGGTCGAGTCCTGCTGCGCGCGATCTGCCGAGAATCATGCACCGAGGCCCGCTGAAGCTACCGAGTATTTCGCACGCGCGCTACCGGGTCCTTTCGTCGAGCGTTGTCGCAGGTTGAGGTTTCCGTGCGCACGCTCGCGCTGAGGTCACCGAGCGCTGCCGTGGTTTCGCATGAGAATCGCGCGCCCCGCATCGCCCGGTGCTACCGAGGATCGTCGATGGACGCTGAGGTTTCCCGCGTGACAAACGAGTGCCTCGCCTGCGTCTACCGAGATCCGCCGAGCACGCACGCTCAGCGCCGAGGTGTGCCGAGGCATCCACGTGAGAACTACGCACCCCGCACGCCCAGCTGCCGAGCCGTGCCCCCAGTCTCGCCAATGTTGCCGACGACCCTCGCCCCTGTTCGTCCGGAAGCTGCCGATGACCATGCGCGGCTGCCGAGCGGTGTGCCTGCGAGCACTGAGCACGCTCAGCGTGCCATCGCCCGCACATCCTCGTGCCGTGCGGCCGTGTCCGGCCAACATCCCGTCGTCTCGTTCTTCATGCTTTTGTCTTCGTTCTTCTTTTACAAATAAGATTTACAAGAAAAACTCTAATCTAACCACTGATTTTCTTGTGGTGAAAAACAATATCCGACATAAAATAAAACGAGCCACGATGAACGATGGATTCACAATTAATTAATTGCGCAAGTTAAAATCAAACGTGAATTAATCCAACAGAGCCAAGATACTGATCCCAGGCTCTGATACCAATTGTAGGGAAATCTGATTTTAACCCTCTCCCGAGGATCTATCTTGGATGTTTAATTCACCATACATTGATTATATACCTAGCATGCACCTATATAATTAATTGCAACACGTAGGTGTTTTCTCGTGTTTACCTGCGAATTTGTCGGGAAAGAATGGATCAAGACTCGTGCTTTGTTCTTCTAGATTGTATCCCGATTGCCTAAACTCCAATGCCGAGTGAGGACAATCTATGGAGAGTGCTATAGAAATTCGCCTTCTTCCTTACCTAGAGTTTTTCGAAAATCTCTCTATTTGGAATAGTAATTTTCGAAAATTCTTCTCTTAGGTTTAGTGTTTGATTTTCTCTCACCTTATATTTATAATGCAATCCTAAATCCTATCAAGATAGAATTTATGCATATCTAATAAATATAATAATAACACTTAAGATAGAGATGATCAATTAGAGTCCCAGAGGGACTCTATAAGGAGGGGGCGAAATTCTTCATAGCTCCAGGCCTGGATGGGCCAGCCCAGGGATCAAATGCATGGAATAAACATGGGCCTCAAATAAATTAATTATCTTATGTTCAGCCCAGAACATAAATTAATTCATAAACATTTATTCATGCCACTAGAGAATAAATGTTGACTTACCCCTTTATTTCCAAAGTTGAGTCAGGCTTGCACTTAGACTTCACGAATCCCCGTATTTAAGATATTGTACGTCCATTAATTATTTATAGCTTTCTGACTGCCTAAAATAATTAATATCTTTAATTCCTTAAGTAGTACCACTCAACCTTATTATTGTACTTGAGATAACTTAACCTGCAGAGTTTAGTACAATAAACATTTTGAGCTCCTTAAGGGGACATCATCATCCTAAACGGATACGGTGACTCGACACGTAACTAGCATGACATACAAGATCGCCACTACCCAAGATGCAGAGAATCTTGGGTTATCTCATGTAACCTCACCCATAGCAAGTCAAAGTGATGGTCGAGAACTCATACTCACCTAATACCTTATCGAGGTTTAGATCATCGTAAAGTCACCGAGATCTAGGTTCTTCACGACGGTCGATAGAAGAACTCATCTCACCGTGATCCATCAATACGCCGTAGACGCATCAAAGATAGACAAGCAACCAAGTCAAGTTACTTATCTATACCACACCTATACCCCACAACTAGTCCTCAAGTTGTCTCACCGTGATTCTTTTATATCTCATTAAGCTCGACCAATCATACGGACTTCGTGATCTACAACACAATGTATGATCTAACTTATATATGAGATAAGGGACATACATATGCAATCGTGTAAACAATTCAGATAGAGATTGTAATAGTGGTAACGAAACATCAGATACAAGCTCAACCAAACTGCTTCCAAGATATAAACCAACAAGATGTATATTATAATTACCGAAAATATACATGTAGTAAAAAGCATGTGTTTTAATTTTAATGTATGATATGAGATGATATTTCATATTTAATGTATGATATGAGCATGATATGATTTTTGTGGAATTTATTGAACACCAAAGTTCAATAAATTGAAATTGTCGAAAATATAATGCTTATTTACTCATGGTTAAAATTTTATTTGATGATATGGAGTAGGTAATTAAATTCTATAGTATGATAGGAGTATAACATGATTTTATTGAAATATATTGGATACTTATGCTAATTATTGCTAATTATAAAACACATAGCAAAATGGTTAAGTATGAGTTGATTTTAATTGTGAATGATGCCATAGTAGTTAATCTATAAGTTTAGAATAAATGGTTGTGATTATGATGAATGAATGGAACACCCATGCACACATACACAATGGTTGTGTATGATGTTAGAAATTAGGGTTTTCTAATGCTTTAGTATAATATATGTTGTTTATGGTGTTGAATGGTTATATTTATGTTGTGCCGAAAAACAAAACCCCAAACGTAAACAACATAGTACTTTATGTATGAGAATCCAAAAGAAATCGATAAATTTTGATAACTTAAGAAGGAATTAACGAGAATCGAAGATAGACATAAATTTAGGGTTTTCTATTAATAATAGGATACTCAAACGTGAGTTCCTAAGTTAAAGGAACCGAAAGCCGACTTACAATGTTAATGCTCAACAACGATAACCTAATACGATATTAGATTGAGCGTTAAGACAACTCGATACGAATAGCTATTTTATAACGTACACAATCTCCGATGAGTTAAGAGAAACAAATAATTTTCGACTAAGCTAAGATTCAAGCATAAGATGTCAATCCTTATGTCTCAAGGGTCGAGTTAGTATTCACAAAGAACTCCATTAATTCCTAAGTATGCACTTACACGATGGTATGAGATATCTCCAATCATAAGTCAAGATTCCCTTTCATTCGTCGTGTTCATACGACAAGTCGTCAAGCATAACCTACTAGGACGTAACTATAATTGTTAAGTCTAGTCAGTGGATTGAGAATATCCTAATATACCAATCATAACTTGAATACTAACAATCTATAACGTAATAACGTTTAGAAGAATACTAAGGCTAGAGTCGAGGATAGACTCGGAACATATAACTCATAAGTTGAGGTTCATCTATGAATGATGAAGTAATATAGCTTGAAAATTGAGAATGTAAGATAATAGGAATTATCATAAGACCATCACATGAAATCATAAAGAAACCCTAATTGGGAAATTTAAGTCGTAATTTATAAACGACCTTCGATCAATAGAAAGAATCTAAGAAAGGCTATTTTCTTATGAAGGGCTTGATCGTACGTAGTTGCCGAGGAAGGACACTCACACCCTGCCCCGCTTAGAACTATTAACTTCGGACTAGCAGGTGGGCTCTCTTGAAAGAAAATGTTATGCATACCTCAAAGCATGATTTACAAATATCTTTATGAAATATTATTGCATGAACTGTTATTGATTGCTAAATGTTTATGTTTTGTTGTGATCCTATCCGAGGTTAGTATATCCAACGTGGTATGAGAATGTGTTGGTCCACCAACGTTAAAAAAGGGTAACGATCGGATCTGACTTAGTTAAGGACTAACTCGAATTGTGTACATATGTGACTGTGTGTTAAGGTTAGCTACCTTGACCGATCACGACGACTATGTGTAGGTGGCCACCTCTATAGTGCGCGAATTAATGAATGAATGAATGATCAGATATGGAACAACGTGGATGAAATAGACCGGCCGAACACATTTTGAAAATGATAAAATATTTGATAGGCATGAGTCTTTTAACTAAACTCCTCATGCGCTATTGTGGGCAGTTTAATAACTTACAAAGAAAATGTTTTCGGCAATGAGTCCACTGAGTACTTTTGTACTTAGCCCTGCATCTCGTTTTTGATGTGCAGGTTGAGCATGGATTGATGATGGGTGCGAGGCGGTGCAGAATGGCAGTTGTTTTGTTGCTTTAATAGAAATGATTTCTAGAACCTTGGGCATGTATCGTCATATGCATGTCCACACATTTATTACTGCTAACTCTGATTTTGTTTGATGTCTTTTGATTATAACTGCATTTCATATCATATTGAACTTGAGGTCGTACCTCGTTCATTGAATTGCGCCCTGATTGGGCTATATTTGAACGTTGAACCTTTTGGGCAAGTCCTTCTGTGACTTGAGTTTGTATCGAAACAACTTATTCCTTTCAGTCTATGCATTTATTCGTAGTTGATTGGTTAATCGTATTGGTTTAGTTATGTGTATATCCACGGCATTATCATACCAGTGGAGATCCGTTTAATCCGTACTTCCTTGAGAAGTCGGGTCGTCACAAAACTTGAAGCATTGTTTGTCCTCAAACAAAAACCAAAACACAAAGAAAGACACAACGAAAGATCAACGAGCATCAGCAAAGGGGATAGCCATAACAAGCCTTAGAAATCTTTCAAAGTTCAAAAATCAACAGCACACATGACGACATTATTCAACTCGACAATGTACAACAATTGAAAGCCAAATCTTATTCAATTCAACCCTCACAAAGGCATGTGTAAAATATAGTGTACACTCAAACTCAGAAGAAAATTTAAGACGTGTATACACTCAAAGATCAATGCAATGTAAAATCTTACCATAGACTTGCCATTTTTCTAATATCTCCACCACATCAAATGCGCTCAAATTAGGATCAAAAAGGCCTTTTCAAAGGTTGTAATGTAGGAACATTGGTTAAGGTAGGGTGATATATGGCTAAGTGACTCAAATACGATTCCAAGCAACCCCCATTTATACTTTCAACTCATATGAACTTTTTCCATTTCTCTTTCTTTCCAACATGCTAAATCAACATTAAACTTGAAATACCTATATTTTAATGAAAATCCCTTTATGCTCACATTATTCATATCATTTTTCTTTTTCTTCTTTTAATAGAGCTTATAGGGTCCATTCTTTTCCGCAGAGGTACCATTATTTTCCACACAAGTACCATTCTTTTCTTTAGAGGCACCATTCTTTTCAACACAGGTACCATTCTTTTCCGCAGAGGTACCTCTCTATCTTTTAACCTGACGTAATACATCAAATTAAATTTTAACCCCATTAATTCCCATATCCATCCTCACTTCCTATCATCCGGTTAAAAGAATAATAAAGTCTAATAAAGGCTCAAAAGAAGGTGACAAATGATATATATCATTTGGTTAGTGTATGGGTAAATTCGTGGTTCACAAAGATGACCTTTTATCCTTTCCATATTTGTAACGCCCATTCTCGTTCTTATAGACATTACTAAAATCTTTCTATCTTTAACAATTTTAAAATAATATTATTAATAATAATAATATTGGTATACATTATTTATAAGCGGCGGAGGAAAATTCGATGAAGCGGACAAAGATATACCCGGAAATACGATATGCCAACCTGAAACAAAAACAATACCAACAATTCCAACAAAGAACTATGGCGATATCAACAACATCTAGGGACCTGACCCTCATCAAAATATATACATATCTATTAAATATCAAAGTATATCAAACATAGTTTTAGCCAAAACCATTTAAGTTTGTTCTCAACACATTTGAGTACTAGCATGGTTTAAAACATATTTACATAAAACATGATCACGAGAGAATGTATGTGGAGCTCATTCCGTCGGCATCAACCGTCAACTTCTCACTGCAAAAACATATATGAAAATAGGAGATGTGAGCATGTAAACATACTCGATGGGGAATATCGCAAGCGATTATAACCAATTGCGAATGCACACAACATAATGAACTCTTCTTTAACTTGATTACCACTTGCGGGTACTCATTATTTATCTCATTCGCGATTACCCTTGCGGGTACTCATTATTTATCGCGTTGGTTAGCCCCTGTGGGCCTCCTCGAGGTAATTCTTTAACATTGAGCCCCTGTGGGCCTCCCGAGTGTAGATCGCTACACTAGACCCCTTGTGGGTCTCCTCGAGTACTTCTTTAACATTCTAGCTCACATGCATGCACAAAACACAACAATGATTATAACCATACAACGACTTACGGATCGAGTAAACCCATGTAATGTGACCCCTAAATCCTAAGTACGATTTAGCATGGGGCTAATACATGGAATAATAATCAAGTAAGCTTTAATCAATATATATACAAGAACTCATATGTTCTGGAAGTATTCAACTAATCAACATCATAAGATAAAATAAATTCAATTGCAGCGGAAAAACGTGTGAATACACATGTGACGATTTGTATTCAAGGTTTCTAATGTATTGCATTCAAAAGGGGTTCCGACTGCTCCGACACATCTCCATCCATCATCCGCTCAACTCGCACATTTAAAACAAACATGCGGTGAGTACAAGATTGCACTCGATGGCTCATGCCAAAATAATTTATCACATTTAAATTACTCGCCCATCACAAGAATAACACGAGGTTTTAATTTGAAATACTCGTGCTTACTAAATATTTTCTTTCATTTTCCATAAAGATTAAATGCGGCGGACATTTTCCTCAGTATGTATGATCCATATCCACCACAATAATTCATTCCACAACAATTCTACTGGGAGGAGGCCTCCTCTCACAGACGCCGTGACCGGCCGAGCACCCTTTCAAAGACACAAATACAAAATAATCAACAGCACAAAATCCAGCCATCTCGGCATAGGATACAATTCTCCATCATCCTTGGGGTACTTCCAAGAATACTAATTCAAACATGTCATAAAGTGGGAGTTACCCAACATTATGCATCGACAATCATGGATTGGATACATCGTAAAACATAAATATTTTGGGCGGGTAATTAAATAAATCATTTCATAAATATTTGCTTGCAATAAAGCATCATAAATAAATCATTTGGTAAATTCTACGGTTTGAGTATAGTAAAGCCCACCTTTACTTTTAAACTTCGATTTTCGATACGCGTGCTCTCCTCGGTTGCGTGTGAGCCTTCACGTCCCACCTTACGCAAAAATTTACGTTTAGCACGTTGGCATGCTTTTCGAGATTTTCAAAGTTCATTCAACTTTGATAAATAATAATAATTCGAAGTTTTGATAAATCTTAATACGTCGTTTCTACGCGTATTTCAATAAAATAATTCTCGTATTTCGAGAGAGATGTAATATGATCTACAGTCTCATTTTAACCTTTTAGGTTAAATAATTAACGTATAATAACGTTATTCAATAAAATGATTTCAATTATGAAATCTTTCTCACAATTGAGATATTCGGATAAAAGTAATCGTTTTTACGTATTAGCGTATTTAACTGACGATTTCAGACGTCGATTTGAAAGTCAACCATTTTGACTTTTCTTTATAAATCTTAAATAAATCCCATTTTAATGAATAAATTCAATATAAATCGATTTTCAATCGATTTCTTTTCAATTCTCGATTTTTCACGCAAATCAATAAATCTGATTAATATTTTCTTTCAATATTAATCTTTTAATACTTTAAGCATTATTTACGCTTTTAACGTTATTTAATATAACGTTTCATCTTAAACATAATATTCTATGTTTAATAATTCTCAAAATTCAATTATGTCTAATATAATTTTTAGACATATAATAAATTATTATTCTTGATTAAAAAGGAATTAAAATTCCTTATTTAAACCACACAAGCTCACGACTATGTGTAACAATTTCAACCTTGTTCCAAAATTCCTCTAAATTCATATAGTGTATTTTTTTTACACTATGATCATTAATATGTATTAATATCACTATAGAAAAATTTGGAACTCACCTATATCACTATATAGGCTCACGGCTTTTTATAAAAAAAATCCAAATTTTTTTCTAAAAATCTAATAATTATACACAAGCCTCAAATATTAATATATAACACAATTATAACCTATGGTTTAATAAAATCAAACCATACATCATAGAACCAACAAATTGTAGCTCACGGCTACTATAGGTATATATATACCAAATGATTTTTATAAAATCCTATAAAATTACACTATGCTTATATGCTATCATATAGTACTAATACATCAAAATATCATGTAATAACACAATACAAACTATAGAACCCAAGCACCTAGCTCTCGGCCCTATTGAATAAAATTAGGTATATAGGTCCAAAAATTCTAATAAATTCCTACGTCACATAATCAATACCCTAGATCAATAATATGCTATTATATCAAGCATATAAAAATTATACACCATAGTACTAAGGCTATATCATTTCGGCGCTTTATAAAATTAAGCAAATGGATTCCAAAATTCTCAAATTAATACCATGCATTCCTACAACACTATAGATCAATAATCGACCTTAAAACATACCTAGCAATTTTCGAGCATCACTAGAATAATTTAAATAAATTGCTAAGCTTAGGAAATAAATAATCTATGCACATATTAACATATGTAACATAATTTCTAAGCTTATAACATGCTAACATGATTTATTGCATAAATAATACATGCTAAAAATAATAAATTAAACCGTAGGATTATTGAAAAAGATCGGTTTTATCGAAGCTTGTTCGATATCTAACCTCGTTATCGGAGTCGATCGGTTGTAGGGTGAATTGAACTCAAGCAAATGGAAAGAAAAGATGAAGAAATGGGTTTGGTTTTCTTAAGAAAGGTTACGGCAGAGAGGGTGAGAAAATGGAGATAAATAAGTGTGAAGTGTTCTGTGGTTTCAAAACATAATATATATACTTAAGCAAAAATGATAAATGAAACAATCACACACACAATTCTTGTAGACTCTCGGCTCTCTCTCACAGAAACAAAACAAATGAAAAAAATTTAGTCAAATGATGATTATGTCACTAAAAAAAATCTCTTACACATTACTTACTTCATGGAAGCTTTAATAAAGGCATCTTGAAATAAACAATCTAAATTCTTTGTCTCATGTGTATTAGCCGTCACACTGATAAAAAAGGAGAAACAATTTTCAGATTTTACAAGTATTATGCATGTGTATATTTGTACACTTTATCCCAAAAATTGCACACTCAAGTGTATAAAAACAAGACTCAATTTTGTGCACAATGGGTCAAAATAGACGGCTATTATATAAATACATTGCTAGTGTATTTTCATCTACACATTTTAATCGGTAAGTGTATTAATATTACACTTAAGAAATATCACAAATTGGATGATCAAAAATTAAATAATCCTATGTTTAAAAACATAGCAAACTCACGGCACTTTGGCATTTTTAATGCCCAAAATTTCATTTTCACGCTATAAGTATATATATAGCATAATATATATCCTAAATGATAATTTATATCATAGGAAAAATTATTGGAATTAATCCATAGGTAGAAAACCATAATTCTCGATTTAGGGTTTTCGAGATTCTTAAATAATCACAATTATAATCCCAAAATTTTCTAGCATTAATTGATGCTAAATAATATTCAATTATATAAAATAATCATAGGAATTTAAATATCATAATTCCTTGATCGTTAGACTTGATTCTCAAGTCATCTCAAAACGTTAACGTTTGAAATATCTCAAACGTTTAAATATCGACTCATCTCAAAATGGTCGAAATAAAGCTATAATCACGTTATTAAATAATTCCAATAATAATGGAATTAAATTCTAAGCTTAAAAACTTAGAAAATGTCTCGAGCATATAAATATCGATACGTAATCGACGTAGAAATAATACTGTTGAAATACGTTAAATATTCGTATTTCTCGATTCACATTTATTTGTGAATAAAACATAGGAATTTATTATTCCAACAATAATCGAAATCATTATTCGATATATTAATAATCAAATTATCATAATAATACTCTAATTTACGAAATTAATATCGTAATTAGGCGTTTAAAAAAATCGGGGTATTACACCCCACCTCGTAAACGTTTCGAAAACTCTTTAGCCTTTGCTTGGTTGTCCGTCCTTGAGCTTCGGATGTTACGCCACCTAGCACTTTAACATTACTCTTAACTAAGTTTCATATGTCCAATTAAGTATATAAGACTCATCAACATGTACAAATTATCTAGTCTTAATCAAAATCAACAATACCCTTTTAACCTAACATTATGTTCAACGTGAAAAATCGCATAAGGCGTCATTTATCTTAAGCGAGCCTCCATATATGTTCAACTATTATCAAAGAACATAAATCAATCATCAAAATCCAAAATCAAAGCTTTAGCATTGAAATCCCTAATTCGACGTCAAACTAAAATTTTCCAAATTTTGAATACGTCGGCGAAAAATCGAATAAATCATTTTAAGCTTTAATCATACCATAGAATCCAAATATGAAGTCAAAATGATCAAATAAAATCAAAATCCAACATTACATGGTCTAGGGTTTTCGCCAAAAGGGTTTTTCAACCGCCGATTTCAAACGTTTTCTTGTTCAAAACATATTTATTTCAATCCAACAACACATAGATGAACAAATATCAAGCATATAAACAACATAAATTCAAGATAAAGACCTCCAAAATTTCAAAATTTACCAAATTCCAAAGAATGCACATATGTTCAAAATTTCAGCGTTAAACGATTAGCTTACGATTAACTTAACATAAGATCAAGAAATCATCAAACAACAACACATCCTCTTCATAATTCACAAAATAACCAAAAATACATCATGTTCATAAGTTCATATTTTTCTAAATTTCAAACCATAGATGTGTTCTAAGGATGGAATTATACGATTTAGAAGACCGATCGAAAATTTAACAGTTGGATCGTGAAATTTGGAGCATGAAGTTTTCAAAATTTTAGTGTGTGTGTAGTGTGTGAAGCACGAAATTGGGGAAGAAAAATGATGAAAATGATGAATAGTAGCCTATTTATAGAAATTATCCACAAATTTTCTTTTATTTTTCAATTATTTTAATGGTGATTATTCACCATTCTAGAGAATTCTATAATTCTCTACACTTGTCCACACATTACCACATATTAGGCATCAAATATTCATATTAACACACATATCCATTTGTTATTTTCTTTTAATTTATTACTCTAATGCATAACATGTAAGCGTTTTAATCGATTCTTATGTCTAAATCACGTAATATCATGAATTAATGACCAATGCATAAAATTAAACTTTCATTAAAAAATCATAATTATAAATTACTAAAGCATTAAAACTTATAATATCAAACTTTACATTTTTGCTAGGCGATCCTCGCTCTTGCCGAACAACAACAGAAAACGTTCAAAACTCAAATTTTAATTAGTTCACAATTTAAAGAAAAATAATTCATTCTTAAAATATATAAATATATATATATATATATATCATACTTCTTTATGAAAATTTCTCGGGGTATTACATTCTACCCCTTAAAAATAATTTAGTCCTCGAAATTAACACAGTAAATCTCTAAGGTTGGGATAGCGAACCAAAAGTTCATCTTCTCTTCCCATGTGGCTTCCTTAGGTCCATGCCTACTCCAATGTATTTTCACCAAAGGCACTCTCGATTTCTTAAAGTATGCACCTTTCTATCTAGAATAGCAATCGGTCACTCTTCGTATGTTAGATTTGGTGAAACACGTAAATTCTCATGAGATATAACATGACCGGATCCGAAATATATTTCCTAAGCATCGACACGTGAAACACATCATGAACGCCAGCCAAGTCTGGAGGTAAAGCTAATCGATATGCCACATTTCCTATCCTTTCAAGTATTTCAAAAGGCCCTACATAACGAGGCTGTAACTTTCCTTTCTTGCCAAATCTGATCACTCCTTTTATCGGCGCTATCTTTAAAAATACCTTGTCACCAATCTCGAAGTGTATATCCTTTCGCCTTTGGTCAGCATACGATTTCTGACGATCTTGGGCTGCCTTAATTCTTTCTCTGATCTTTGTGATAACTCCAACTGTTTCTTCAATTAATTCAGGCCCTAAAATCCGTCTCTCTCCAACTTCATCCCAATGAATTGGTGACCTACATTTTCTTCCATACAGTGCTTCAAATGGAGCCATTCCAATAGTGGCTTAATAGTTATTATTATAGCGAATTCCACTAACGGTAGATACTTCTCCCAACTTCCACCCATATCTAACACGCAAGCACGGAGCATATCTTCCAGAATTTGGATAGTTCGCTCTGTCTGTCCATCTGATTGAGGATGGTAAGCTGTACTGAAATTTAACTTAGTGCTAAAGCTGACTGGAGACTTTTCCAAAAATTGGAAGTAAATCTTGTGTCTCGATCAGACACAATGGACACTGGCACTCCATGTAGCCTTACAATCTCATTAATATAGAGTTGAGCTAACTGATCCATGCTAAAAGTCATCTTCATGGGAAGAAAGTGAGCTGATTTTGTCAATCTATCAATAATAACCCAGATAGCGTGATTACCTCTAACTGTACGCGGTAACCCAACCACAAAATCCATAGAAATGTGTTCCCATTTCCACTGGAATCTTAAGTGGATTTAGTAATCCAGACGGTCGTTGATGTTCGAATTTCACCTGCTGACATGTAATGCATTTTTCTACAAACTCTCCAATGGATTTCTTCATATTCTGCCACCAGTAGATTGATTTCAAATCTTTGTACATTTTGGTTCCTCCGGGATGCACGGAATATGGAGTATTATGAGCTTCTTCAAGTAGTTCTTGTCTCAATTCCTCATTATTCGGCACACACAATCTCCCGTTAAAGACAAGTGTACCATCGGTCGTGATAGCAAATCCTTGAATTGTACCCTCTTCTGCTCGTTTCTTCATTTTGCACAAAAATGGATCATTCTTTTGTGCCTCTCTAATTCGATCTTGAATTATCGGACGAACCACAAGTGCAGAAATGATTCCTATCGTGGTGTTTGGTGGCGTCACCACTTCCAAATTCAATTTCTGAAATTTCTAATCGGTTCTTCTTGTTTGGTAAATAACGTTGCCACGTAACTTTTTGGCTCAATGCATCAGCAACTACGTTTGCCTTTCCAGGATGATAGTGAATGGTGCAGTCATAGTCTTTAACCAACTCTAACCATCTTGTTTGCCGAAGGTTTAACTCTTTCTGCGTGAAGAAATATTTCAAACTTTTATGGTCAGTGTAAATGTCACACTTGCTCCCATAAAGATAATGTCGCCAAATCTTCAATGCATGTACCACAGCTGCAAGCTCAAGATCATGTGTCGGATAATTCTGCTCGTGTGGTTTCAATTGTCTTGAAGCATAAGCTATCACATTTCCATGTTGCATTAACACACATCCAAGTCCTTGCTTTGAAGCATCACTGTAGATAATGAAACCATCGGTACCATCAGGCACAGTTAGAACAGGAGTTGACATGAGACGTTGCTTTAGCTCTTGGAAACTTTGCTCACACTGTTCATTCCATTGAAACTTCTCATTTTTACGTGTCAACTTTGTCAATGGACCAGAAATCTTTGAGAAACCTTCTATAAATCTTCGATAATACCACCGCCATTCAAGAAAACTTGACCTCATTCACATTAGTTGGTCTTTTCCAATTGCTTATCGCTTCAACTTTTGACGGATCTACTTCTATTCCTCTCGAAGTAATCACATGTCCAAGAAAAGCAACTTGTTCCAACCAAAACTCACATTTCTTATATTTTGCATACAACTTTTCTTTTCTTAATATTTCCAATACGGTTCTGAGATGTTCAGCATGTTGCTTTTTATCCCTTGAATACACTAGAATATCGTCAATGAACACAATAACAAACCGATCAAGATATGAGTAGAAAACTCGGTTCATTAAGTCCATGAAGACGCTTGGCGCTTTCGAGAGACCAAAAGGTACGACGGTGAATTCAAAATGACCATATCTTGTTCTAAAAGCTGTTTTGAATGTCACTCTCTTTGATTTTTAGTTGGTGATAACCCGATCTCAAGTCGATCTTTGAGAACACACTAGCACCTTTAAGTCGATCAAATAAATCTTGATCCGGCGATGGATACTTATTCTTAATCGTCGATCTATTGGTTCTACGTAATCCACGCACATTCTTAGGGTTCCATCTTTCTTTTTCACAAATAATACCGGAGCACCCCAAGGAGATACACTTGGTCGAATAAATTCTTTTCTAAGTAGGTCTTGCAATTGAACTTTGAGTTCTTGCAATTCTCTCGGTGCCATTCGGTATGGTGCTTTTGAGATCGGTGCTGCCCCATGTATCAGATCTATTGTAAATTCAACTTGACGGTCTGGTGGAATCCCTGGTAATTCCTCAGGAAACACATCTACATATTCCTTACTACCCGGTACTTGGTGATCTTACTTTTGTCGATTGTGTTTGGTCATGGTAACTAAATACCCAAAGCAATTACTTTTCTTAACATTTTCATCGCTTTTATCAGACCGATAATTTTGGATGGAGCCTTTGTTCTTGCACCATGAAAACAAAATTTTGGCTCTCGGGACATTGAATCTCCACTTCCGCTCACGACATCCGAGTGTTACATGATTCTTACCTATCGAATCCATTCCTAGGATTATATCAAAATCTCGCATGTCTATAACATGAAGGTCAGCTTCTAGTTCCTTTCCCTCTAAATCTATTACTATGCCTTTTATTAGCCTAGAAGTTATAATAGTTTTCCCAAGGAATGCTAACTTCTAGTGCATCACAATCAACATAGCAAGGCATTTCAAGATTGGAACAAAATTTTGTAGAGATAAAGGAATGTGTAGCTCCAGAATCAAATAAGACCAAAGTTGGAGTATTGAACACTTGAAGAATACCTGACATCGTGTTTGCTCCATCTTTAGAGTTATCTTCTCCTTGTGTCATAGCAAAGACTCGGGCTTCACTTTCTTTTCAGGTACTTGCACTTTCTTTTCAGGCTCCCTCATCTTATTGGGGCCGTTATATGACACATGCCCCGGTTTTCCACAAGAATAGCACACATTCTTTCCTAGCCAAGATTCACCTTTATGATGTTTCTTGCAATTTGGGCACCAGAGGCTTGTCAGTGCTTGTTGCAGTGTTTGCCGAACCTATCAAGAACGTGATATTTGTTGCCATCTCTTGCCCGACCGCCACTTCCACTTTTCCCTAATTCTCCCTTTTCTTTTCCATAAAATTCACGCTTTTCATCTCGGGTTTCTAGTTGCGAGACCACTAGAAATCGCTTGTGCTCGCTCAATTACTTCCTATAAGTTGCTAATTTCAAGCCGCCTAATATTCCTTGAATTTCGATCGCAACCCTTGTTCAAAACGGCGAGCTTTCTTCTCATCAGATCAACCAAATACGGTGCAAATCGAGACAATCTATTAAAATTCCTTTCATATTCAACCACTATCATGTTGCCACGCTTTAAGTTAAAAATTCGATCTCTTTCTCCGGTCTATATTATTGAGGGAAGTGATCCTAATCAAATCCTTGAAATCATTCCACGTCAAAGCTTGGCGTTGTTCGTGATCATTGTTCGAACATCGACTCCCACCAATAACTTGCTTCCTCAACCAGCTGGTATATAGCACATGAAACTTTTTGCTCTTCAGAGCAACCCATCAACTCAAAAATCCGCTCGAGAACTCGGATCCACTCCTCAACATTTTCTGGGCTTTCATATCCCTTAAACTTTGGTGGATCCATCCTTCTAAACTGATCAATAATTTCATAAGTTCTCGGTTGGGTATTCACTCCCACACCTCGATTTGCTTGTCACGCATAAACCCTTGCTGCGTTTGTAGAAACCGAACAAAATCTACACCATTATCGGGTTTTGTGGCCCATTTTCTTGCCGTGATTGCGTCTTGGTGGCATACTTCAATTTCTAAATCAAATATACAAGTCATTTACTTTCAGACCTACAGGTTATATTTCGAGGACTTCTTTCTCATAGCATGAAAATATTGCTTTATTTTCTTTTTCATAGCATAACACATTTTTCTTAACTTGAATACCGACTTTCAGAAGTTAAGAAACACTTCATATAACTTTCATCTATAACTTTATAAAGAATGTGTCGGGTAACTGCATAAATCTTTAATTCGTATCAAGCATAACAAATCAATATACTTTGTCCCTTGTGGACACTTCTTAACTTTTCTCATTTCTTTTGATACGAAAACTTTCAAACATTATCCCGACACAATCTTTCTTTTCATTTCAATTCATTGCATACTCACATCATAACTTTGAAAAAACAATTAAACACTTTTCATAAACATAAATTACACGAGTCGACGTTGAGCAACGGTAATGACCCACACATTCTCTCGTCTCAATCAAAATTCAAAAGCTTTCAAACACATATCATCGTTCCTACTATTAGCAAGTCTACATGAGTGTAAACAAGGCCGATACCAAACTAGAACGCCCCATTCTTGTAATGAGACATTACTAAAATCTTTCTATCTTTAACAAATTTAAAATAATATTATTAATAATAATAATAATATTGGTATACATTATTTATAAGCAATGGAGGAAAATTCGACAAGCGGACAAACATATACTACGGAAATACGATATGCCAACCCGAAACAAAAACAATACCAACAATTCCAACAAGAACTATGACGATATCAACAACATCTAGGGACACAACCCTCATCAAAATATATACATATCTATTAAATATCAAAGTATATCAAACATAGTTTTTAGCCAAAAACCATTTAAGTTTGTTCTCAATACATTTGAGTACTAGCATGGTTTAAAACATATTTACATAAAACATGATCCTGAGAGAATAGGGGATGTGAGCATGTAAACACACTCAGTGGGGAATACACTGCAAGCAGTTATAACCAATTGCGTAATGCACACAACATAATGAACTCTTCTTTAACAGTTACCCTTGCGGGTACTCATTATTTATCTCATTGGTAGTTACCCTTGTGGGTACTCATTATTTATCGCGTTGGTTAGCCCCTTGTGGGCCTCCTCGAGGGTAATTCTTTAACATTGAGCCCTTGTGGGCCTCCCGAGTGTAGATCGCCACACTAGACCCTTGTGGGTCTCCTCGAGGGTACTTCTTTAACATTCTAGCTCACATGCATGCACAAAACACAACAATGATTATAACCATACAACGTACTTACGGATCGAGTAAACCCCACCTCGTAAACGCGTTCAAAACTCTTTCGCCTTTGCGGTTGTCAGTCCTTCGAGCTTGGATGTTACGCCACCTAGCACTTTAACATTACTCTTAACTAAGTTTCATATGTCCGATTAAGTATACAAGACTCATCAACATGTACAAATTATCTAGTCTTAATCAAAAATCAACTATACCCTTTTAACCTAACGTATGTTCAACGTGAAAAATCGCATAAGACGTCATTTATCTTAAACGAGCCTCCATATATGTTCAACTATTATCAAAGAACATAAATCAATCATCAAAATCCAAAATCAAAGCTTTAGCATTGAAAGCCCTAATTCGACGTCAAACTAAAATTTTCCAAATTTTGAATCGTGAGTAGAAAAATCCGAATAAATCATTTTAAGCTTTAATCATACCATAGAATCCAAATATGAAGTCAAAATGATCAAATAAAATCAAAATTCCAACATTACATGGTCTAGGGTTTTCGGCCAAAAAGGGGTTTTTCAACGGCTTCGATTTCAAACGTTTTTCTTGTTCAAAACATATTTATTTCAATCCAAAAAACACATATATGAACAAATATCAAGCATATAAACAACATAAATTCAAGATAAAGACCTCCAAAATTTTGAAATTTACCAAATTCCAAAGAATGCACATATGTTCAAAATTTCAACGTTAAACGATTCGTCGGCGATTAACTTAACATAAGATCAAGAAATCATCAAACAACAACACATCCTCTTCATAATTCACAAAATGACCGAAAATACATCATGTTCATAAGTTCATATTTTTCTAAATTTCAAACCATAGATGTGTTCTAAGGATGGAATTATACCTGATTTCGAAGACCGATCGAAAATTTAACGGTTGGATCGTGAAATTTGGAGCATGAAGTTTTCAAAAATTTTAGTGTGTGTGTAGTGTGTGAAGCACGAAATTGGGGAAGAAAAATGATGAAAATGATGAATAGTAGCCTATTTATAGAAATTATCCACAAATTTTCTTTTATTTTTCAATGTTTTTAATGGTGATTATTCACCATTCTAGAGAATTCTATAATTCTCTACACTTCTCCACACATTACCACATATTAGGCATCAAATATTCATATTTACACACATATCCATTTGTTATTTTCTTTTTAATTTATTACTCTAATGCATAACATGTAAACGTTTTAATCGATTCTTATGTCTAAATCACGTAATATCATGAATTAATGACCAATGCATAAAGTTAAACTTTCATTAAAAAATCATAATTATAAATTACTAAAGCATTAAAACTTATAATATCAAACTTTACATTTTTGCTAGGGCGCATCCTCGCTCTTGCCGAACAACCAGAAAACGTTCAAAACTCAAATTTTCATTAGTTCACAATTTAAAGAAAAATAATTCATTCTTAAAATATAAATATATATATATATATATCATACTTCTTTATGAAAATTTCTCGGGTATTACAATATTCGAAACACATATTGCAGCCTCGACACAGAATACACGGCAAGTTCTAGAGGATAATTAGATGCACGATATCACACAATTAAAAGAAACTGTAACATGATGTTTATACAGTGAAGCTCAAGTCTCACGGTTTAGGCAAATGGTTAAAAACAACAAGCTAAGCAATCTCAAATCATTCATGCTTCGTTTCCTAACACATCATGTGCACCATCAACGTATTTTTAAGAAAATTTCTATCATCATTGGCCACATGGATTAACACGTTTCACTTAAGCTCGTTGATCAACAGACACAACAACGAAAACAAAAGACACGATAAAAAGCCCCAAAACATAAAAACTTACAAGACAAAGCAAAAACATAAAAAGGACTCTCAACCAATCAAACTCGTGTACTCCCCACCAAACTTATTGTGCAAAGTATGAAATGGAGGCAATAAGGTTTGCAGAAAAGAGTGGTTGGGAGAGAGACCTTACCTCATATGCCGCGTTACTCCGACGATGGATAGAATCTTCGCCACTGATCCCACCGCTGGATTATCTCCATCATTTGACGTTGGTGTTCTTGATGCGCCTGGTGTTGGGCGAGGAGCGCCTGCTGTTGGGCCATCATGGAGGTCATACTCCCGTCGATGCGGTCGAGACGACCATCTATGCGATCCAAATGCTCATAAATCCCGGGATCACCTTGGGTGGGTGGTGGGTGCAACGCACCACCTGTCTCGGGTGGATTCTCCCGTTCTGCTTCCTCTTCCTTATGTTCTTCCTCTACTTCTCCTTGTGCATTTAAACGCTGAGCCCATCTGTAGTGAAATTGGGAGCACATGTTCCAATTGGCGTCAGGCTGCCCAATGTCGCTTAATCTTGTGAGATCGATGTTGGGTAGGCGAAATATGGACTGGCCGTTCTTGTCATAGAGCAGCCAGAGGTAGCGGCTGGTGTGTCTCTTCAGGAACGTCTGGACATAAAGGTATGACTTGTCCAGGAAAATATCCTCAGATATAGGATTCTCGCAAATCGTCACCCCAAAAAAATCAGCAATAGGGGTGAAAAAACCCCATTACAAATCCTCGCATTTCTTAAAACTTCTGACTGCATCTGGAAATGCTGGGCTAGGAATATGCCGGCGTGCATCTTTCGTCTGGTCGCAGCACCAATCAGGATGCTCATATCTTAGGAGAGGACTGTGCTGGCGTTGGTGCGGGCATGTATTGTGAAGGTGAGGAGTCGGTGGAAGTAACGGATGGCAAGATTCTGGATTGAACTTGCTTTTTCCATCGAGGCATCATAATACGGAGTTTGCTCCACTGCTGTATCAACAAACAACGGCCACATCTCTATGGTCGAATTCTCTATATCCCCAATGTAACGGCCGTTGGGACGCCACTGGTGATTACATTCAGCTCATCGACCGAGAGCTGGCGGTGCTCTTTCCCAATTGGAATGTGATATAATCCGGCGACCCTTGTGTTTTGTGGACGTGAATGGTCGACATAAATTCCAAAGTGAGGATCTTGTACGTCAGATAATTCGCTGTAAGGACGGAATAGAGACCGGCTATCTCGGTGAGCTATGTGACATCATTGGCGATCCCTATCGCTTGATAGGTCTCAATGCACATAAATCGGCAATGTCGGTGCTTCAATTGCACCAACCTCCACCAACGGTCCCTTGAAGAGGGATTCGGCAGTCGTACCCCATAAGTCTCGGGGTGGAACTCATCTATCGGTTCGTCGTGTGAGGATGAAACGACCTCCTTTCCTTTGCGCTTGATTCCGGATGTAAGTGGCAAATTGTACCTAAAAAAATATTTCAAAGTTAGCTTTGTACTTTTTTTTAAAAGATTCAACATAAACGTCAACCCATATCAATATATAGCTCCCCCAAACTTAGAATTAGCAAAATTCCTCCCCCCATAATAATATATGTTCGTATAAGGCATAACAAGGGAGAGAAACGTGTTTCAATCAAAAGTGTACTCTTAATTGACTCATAATCGAATGAGGTGTTGTAATAGGGAAAGTTAACCCTAGTCGTCTCTCAAGGAAAACTTAACAGGGCTTATTGTTCGTTTCAAACACATAAAATGGTAAATCCTAACACTCTAATACCAACAAGGGGTTTTTGAACATACGGAAATTGAAAAGCTAACAGGAAATATAAATTAAAGCAAGAAATCTAACTAGGAGTTGTCAATCCATAGTTGATAAACTACGAAAGCACGAAAGCAGGAAGCTAAGCATAGAACGAACTAAACTAGATCACCAAACATAAAGCAATAAAATTAAGCGAAGAACGATTCAACATATAACTAAATTCCAATATCAAATGCACAAAATAAGATAGATTAAACCAAGCAACTAATAATCCAATGTCAATTATTTAATTCAATCCAACAATAATTCAGAAGCAACACGTAAATTAATCGATCAAAAATCAACAGGAAGAATAAACTGATAAATTACTATCAATCCAAGTCAACACAAATCGTTTTCACAGAATTCGTAAATTGATAGATTTAAATTAAGAAACAAATACTGGAATGTCTATCTCTCTCGTCTGGATGGAAGAGAAATCTTTGAAGAGCAGCGGCCGCGTCAAATATCCGAACTCTGGAAAAATATGACCTAACGCGTATATATAATAAGTGAGAGTGAGCGCCAGTTGTGGATGAGCGAGCGCGGAGCGGAGTGTTCTGGTCCCAAAGTGAATGCCGGCTTAGACCGAGCGCTCGCTCAGAAAATGCACTGACTCAAAACGAGCGACGACTCAAGGGCGAGCGTGCATGCTGGCGGACGAGCGCCGGGTGACCCATGAGCGCGCGAGGGAAATTGGTGAGCTCGTGCTCGGAGTTGAGCGTCGGATGAGCGCGTGCGTTGAGATGGCGAGGCGCACGGAGATGGTGGCGTGCGGGCGCTGTGGGCTGGGTGAGCAGCGGCGGGCGGCGGGTTTGGGCGGCGCGTGCGGAGTGTGTGGCGGGCGCTCAGCACCAAGCGCCGGTTGCACGGCCGAGCGAGTGCGTGTGGGAGTGGGCGAGCGCGCTGGCTGAACGTGCGAGGGAAAATGGCGAGGAACGCGTGCTGCCCTCTCAGCGCCGGATGAACGTGCGGCTAGGTTGGATGAGCGCGCGGATGCACGTGCGGCTGGATGGCCGTGCGACGGGGGTGCCCGTGCACGACTTTGATGATTCATCCCGTTCTCCCTCGTTCGAACTCCGAATTACGATCCGTTTTGCCTACGGACTCCTGTCAAGATGCTCTTCAATGTAATTGATCCTTGGTAGATCTATTTCATCCTATTGGATACCATTTTCCTACAAAACATCTAGACAAACCAAATAAGTCGAAAACGAAGAATTCTAATCAAAACAATGGTATAAGAAAGACGAAACACTGGGAACGGCATGTAAAAGAATACCAAGAATAAGCACAAAATGAAACCAAACAACTCCCCCACACTTATTCATTTGCTTGTCCTCAAGCAAGGTCTATACGAGCAAGAGTAGAAGAATAACCTCATGCAACTTAACACTTAATCCAATCAATCAAACCTATTTTTGCAATTCCCCCAAACATGATGAATACATAATCAAAGTTAATGTGAAACAAATCTAAGATTGTGAGAATGTCAAATAAACAAGTAGGTGATTTTTGCTCAGACTCAACTCTCCGCTACGGGGTGAATTAACTAAAATGGTTACCTTTAGCAACAAGTTTCTTTTGAGAACACAAAGAAAGTATGAACAGATTTTGGAACAATGTTCGAAAGGTGAAGTCTTGATGAACTCGAGTCTCCTATGGTGGTTTCCCATGCCCATTTTTCGATTACGAGAAAGAGGGGCAGAATCTCATCCTCAATTTTTACAATCTCAACAATTTATTGGAGTTTTCATTCTCCTTCTTTTCTCTTCTTTTTCACACTTTTTTTTAATGAAACAAGTATAAAGGTAACCACACTGTTAACCCTACCCCTAGCATTAGTCGGACAAATCACATTAATAACCCTCGATTTAAGATTAATTCACACAATCTCGTCAATTCACATTGCACTTCAATAACAAAACATCAAGATAAACGAGAAAACATCAAGGTTTGACCAATACCACAGAGTTCAGGTGCACAAATCACAATCCTAACTTATTCGCATAGACAAAAACTTGAGTCCAAGAGGTAAAAATAACATGGATCCATATAATCCACAACTCCCTCCCCCCACACATAGTCGAGCACTGTCCCCAGAGCTCTCAACATTAACAACAAAATAAGGTCAATAGAGGATGAGACTTCCCTGAAAATAGATGGCAGAAAGAGGGTCATTCAGAAATCGAGTCCCAAGAATAGGCTTACAGCAGACACCAGAAAAGCCAAGGAAAAACACACCACAATAGGAAAGGAAATAACCACTGAAATAAGGACGAGAGAAAATAAAATAAAGAAATATATACATACTCTCCAACAGTGAAGCATCACTGTTGGTCCGACGGTGGTGGCGGTGGATAGGCGATGTGGGATAGGGACCAGGCGTCCCATTGGGCCTGAAGGTTAGTGATAAATACGCATTTTACACTTTTATTGTTGGTTTTTAAAGATGATTTTAGATCAATAAAGTGCGTTTAGGTCTTGGATCTCAATGCTTTTACATATTTTTGGAAGATACTGCTCTTGGGTTCCTTTTTGGTGTTTTGTAGGCTTATAAGTTGAAAACCGAAGCATGGAACGAAGCACGAGCAAAAGAAGGCTGAAAACAGGGCCTAGCGACCACCCTCGCGGCCGCTAGCCCGAGCGCGAGCACAATATATGCGCGGAACTGAAGCCTCGCGACCGGCCTAGCGACCGCTAGGCCGGCCGCGAGGAAATCCACAAGACGCGGCCACTCCCAGCGACCGCGAGACGTGCCCGCGAGCTACCCAACGTGCGAAGAAAAGCTTCTGCCCGATTTCTCGCGACCATGGCTAGCGACCGCGAGCCAGGTCGCGAAGCTTACCTAGCGGCCGCAAGTCAAGTCATGGCGAAGAAGGCGCGTGCGCGATTTCACCTAGCGACCGAGCTTGCGGCCTGCTCGCTCGCCAAGCGCAGCAGAAGGCCCAAAAATTAGGGTTTCCAGCTTTGCCTATAAATAGGGCATCGTCCCCTCGCGCCCCCAAGCCGCTCCAGACCTCAAATTGACGTTTTTCCTCAGTTTTTCATTATTTTTCATACTTTTGCACTCTAGTTTTGATTTAGATTGATTCTAGCTTTAGTTTTCCATCATTCTACATTAGTTCTACGGTTTGTTATCGATTTGGAACGTTTTCGTCCGAACGATTTGCATCCTTTTCTTGTTTTCCGCTGAGGTTGGGATTTGAACCCAACGATTGTTCTTCAGACGCTTCCCTACGGGTTTTATCAATTTAATTTCTGTTTTTATGGTTAATTCGTATTTTATTCCGTTAATTATGTCTAGCTAAATTTCTGTTCTAATCCTAGGGTTTGCATGATTCTATCCTAAATGTTGTGATTCCTGCTATCGTTATTTACCTTCCTGGCATTGATTCATGATTCTTGGTGCTTATTTATATGTGTTGATTTCTGATCAATCTTGATGCATATCTAGTTGCCAGTTAATTTCTTAACAGTTTTAATTGTCAATCGATCTTGAATGCATGATACGGATAAGCCTTGAGTCGTAGCTGAGATAGGAACATTCGTAGGAAGCATATTCTTTGTGATCCTTTTGGAGTTGCTTATTTTCCTCTAGAGACGTAACAGTAATAGGGAAAATTAGTAATCAACTACCACAATTGTCGTAACTAAAATTGTTGGTTACATATGTGATCTTCCATCTTGTCTGGATTAAATTGGTTAGAAGGAAGCATGATAAACATACGTTGTGGGTAGGATTAATGCATCCCTAGGGTTAGTCTTTCTCTCTTATTATCTCTTTGAGTTTTTATTGCTTTAGTTTATTTTCAAGTTGTCACCTTTGCTTTGGATTTAATATCTGAAGCCTTAAAACCTTTAAAACCAAATCTGTGCTTGGATAATGATGAATTATTGTTGAGTTAGATTCTGTGTTTTCGCATTACAATCCCTGAGGATACGATACTCTGCTTACCTTATACTTGTGCGTTTTTCGTGTTAGAAAAGTGAGCGATCAAATTTTGGCGCCGTTGCCGGGGATTGTTAAGATTATATAGGAATAACTTGACAATTCGGAATTATTAATTCAAGTTGTATTTTTATTTTATTTTTCTTTACTTGCCGGATCTAATTTCTTTGTTTCTCTCCATGTAGTTTATTATCACAAGGTCCCGAGGACCTCCTGAGCTATTGTTAGATCCAGAGATCGAGACTACTCAAAGGAGAAAGAGACGAGAGAAGAAAAGGCAAGAGATGGCAGCAAATCCGAACAACGGGGGTGTTCCTCCCAACGGGGGTGTACCTCCTGAACAAGCTGCACGTCTTCTGGCAGAATTTATGGAGATGCAACGTCAGATGGCGAACATGGGAATTCTAGTCCCTACTCCGGAGGCGAGACCTCTAAAATACATGTATCGACCTCCTATCGAGCAATTTCAAGGAGGCGGATGGGGCCCGGAGGTGAATGCGAATAACTTCGAGTTGAAGCCGGCCCTAATCAACATGGTTCAAGGAGAACAGTTCGGAGGAGGAGTGATGGAAGATCCGAATGCCCATCTCAAGACATTCCTCGATATTTGTGACACCATCAAGCAGAATGGGGTGCCACAAGATACGATCCGGATGCGCATGTTCGGATTTTCATTGCGCAATCAAGCAAAGGACTGGTTCAAGATTTTAGATCGTACTGGAATCAACAGTTGGGGGAATCTTTGCGAAAAGTTTCTCTCAAAGTACTTTCCACCGGCTAAAGCACAGAAGATCATAGCCGAGATTTCCCACTTCTCCCAGTTAGGAGATGAGTCATTGTTTGAGTCGTGGGAGAGATTTAGGGGCTTGTTGAGAAAGTGCCCGCAACATGGATTTTCTAGAGAGTAGCAGATTACACAGTTCTATAGTGGGATGACACCTCACACGAGGAGTATTGTTGATGCATCGGCGGGAGGATGCCTGCTGAATCGGTGAGTGGAGGAAGCTAGCAGAATTCTAGAAGAGATGACTACGAATAGCTATCAATGGCCTATGGAGAGAACACCGGTGGTGAAGGCGGCTACTGTCGAAGGCGATGCTAAGTACGATAATCTGATGGAGCAGTTCACCCTTCTGAGAAGCCAGTTCGAGAAGGAAAGGAAAGCAAAAGGAGTTGTTCACGTCAATGCTGCAGAGGCTGATATGAATGAGGCGGAAGATGTGAGTTATATAAATCAGAGGAACCGCCCTAGGGGAATCCGGCATACAATCCGAATAACAGAAGTCATCCTAATTTCTCGTATGCCAACCCCAACAATTTTCAACAACCTCCGCCAGGTTTCTCAGTTCAGAATGGAGTGATTCAAGAGACGAAGAAACCGAGTCTAGAGGACATGATGCAGCAGTTGGTTGTGAGCAACCAACAATTGGCGACTAATCGTAATTGCTCATAAGAAATACCGCGTAAGATAAATCATCCGAGTCATCGTGACGGCTATGGGTAAACATATGAAGATGTTGGAGAATCAAATCAGTCAGATAGCCGCACAGCAGAACGGGCAACACAAGTCGGGCCAATTTCCTAGTAATACGGAGGTAAACCCTAAAAATCACTGTAATGCCATTCAATTGAGGAGTGGACGAGCGTATCAGAACCACATGGAGAAGAACGGCGAAGACGGGGCGACAAAGGAGCACCTCACTACCGAGCTCGCGATCGCGAGCCCGGCCACGAGGAATCAGTCAGTAGGCGTTTCTGAGGAGCCTGCGAATGACCACATGGTCGCTAGGAGAAATGAAGCGCCCGCGAGAAATCGGACAGAGAGTTCGGAGGCAGAGTTAGCGACAGAGCTCACGACCGCGAGCCCGGCCGCGAAGAAGAGCGCAGAAGCAGCCCAGACGGCTAGCGACCGCACCCGCGGTCGCGAGAAAGGCCACGAGGCGACTCCAGCAAAGGCATATCCGATCTACACTCCTCCGATTCCATTTCTGAGTCGATTGGCCAAGCCCAAGTACGATGAGAAGCTGACCCGCTTTATGGAGATGTTTCAAAAGGTGCATATCAATATTCCTTTACTTGATGCACTCCGAGATATGCCGGGATATGTGAAGTTCTTGAAAGATGTTGTTGCCAATAAAAAGTAGCTTGGGAAGTTCGAGACGATAAATCTTTCTCAAGAGTGCAAGGTCAGATCGCAGAAGAAGTTGCCGCTCAGCGAAGGATCGAGCGACTTCACCATAGCATGTGTCATCAGAGGACAGACATTCTCCAAGGTTCTGTGTGATTTGGGGGCAAGCATCAATTTGATGCCGTTGTCCATTTTTAATAGATTGGAGATTGGAGAGATCAAGTCGACTACCATTGCTCTTCAGATGGCAGACACATCAGTGACCTATCCGAAAGGGATAGTGGAGGACGTGCTCGTGAAAGTTCGAGATTTCATCTTCCCAGCAGATTTCGTGGTTCTCGACATGCCAAAGGATGGGAACACGCCTCTTATTCTTGGAAGACCGTTCCTAGCTACCGGCTGAGCACTGATAGACGTGCAAGATGGAGATCTCACCTTCAGGGTCAAATATGAGGAGATGAAAATCTCTATTTATGATGCAATGAAGCAACCTGAAGAGAAGACGATGGACGAATGCCGTGTTATCGAGCAAATACCTTCCACTCAAGTGCAATCAGCTGATCCGGTGGAGTTTTGTATGCAGAACTCGATTTTCTCACCCGCGGACCTTGATGAGGCGTGTGATGAGATCTTAGAGTATCTTAAGTCCATCGATGAAGTCAAGGCCCTCCCCGAGGAGTCAGTGCCTTATCTAGACGTGAGGAAGCCCATTGGAGGAGAGGATGCTGTGGTGAAGAAGGAAGAGACCACACCCAAGATAGAGTTGAAGGAGCTTCCGGATCACCTTCAGTATGCATTTCTAGGCGACGATGAGACGTATCCAGTGATAGTATCTTCGGCTTTGACAGATGAGGAGTCACAGAAACTGATGGTTGTGCTGAAACAATATAAGTCTGCGATTGGGTGGACTATTTCTGATATCAAGGGGGTCAGCCCTTCGATTTGCATGCACCGGATCCTGTTGGAGAATGAGTATAAGCCGAAAGTGCAACCTCAACGCCGCCTGAATCCGGAAATGCAAGAGGTCGTGAGAAAGGAAGTGTTGAAGCTATTAGATGTAGGCATGATCTATGCTATATCAGACAGCGAGTGGGTTAGCCCGACTCAAGTGGTATCCAAGAAAGGGGTATCACGGTGATCAGAGATGAGACGAACGAGCTTGTGGCAACAAGACTCATGACGGGATGGCGAGTTTGCATAGACTATCGTGCTCTGAACACAGCCACAAGGAAGGACCATTTTCCCTTGCCCTTCATTGATCAGATGTTGGATAGACTGGCGGGGTATGAGTTCTATTATTTCCTAGATGGATATTCGGGGTACAATCAGATTGCCATCGCCCCTGAAGATCTGCACAAGATGGCGTTCACGTGCCCTTATGGAGTTTTTGCCTATAGGAGAATGCCGTTTGGATTGTGTAATGCTCCAGCCACTTTCCAAAGATGCATGATGTCCATCTTCCATGGGTTGATTGAAAATATTATGGAAGTTTTTATGGATGACTTTTCCGTGTTTGGCTCTTCGTTCGACAATTGTCTCCACAATCTATCACAAGTGCTACAAAGATGTCAGGAGACGAATCTTGTTCTCAATTGGGAGAAGTGTCATTTCATGGTAAAATAAGGTGTGGTGCTTGGCCACAAAGTCTCGGCCAAAGGTTTGGAAGTGGATCGGGCAAAGATAGTAGCAATCGAGAAACTACCTCCTCACACAAATGTCAAATCCGTGAGGAGTTTTCTCGGTCATGCGGGCTTTTATAGAAGATTCATCAAGGACTTCTCTGCAATCACGAAGCCACTGTGTGGACTGCTCGAGAAAGATACAAAGTTCGTGTTTCACGAGTGAGTGTTTGGGGGCGTTTGAGAAATTGAAGCTAGCCCTGATATCGACCCCGCTTTGGTATCACCAGATTGAGTCAACCATTCGGTGATGTGCGATGCTAGTGATTGGGCGGTGGAGCCGTGGTTGGGCGTAAACGAGACAAGCTTTTTCGAGTCATCTATTATGCCAAGAAGACGCTCGACTCGGCTCAAATGAACTACACCACCATCGAGAAGGAATTACTTGCGTGGTCTATGGTTTGATAAGTTTAGACCTTATTTGGTGGGCACCCACACCATTGTTCACATCGATCATGCCGCCATCCGTCATCATTCGCCAAGAAAGACTCAAGCCACGATTGGTGAGATGGATCCTTCTCCTTCAAGAATTCGACATGGAGATCAAAGATAGAAAGGGTCGAGAATGTGGTTGCCGACCACTTATCGAGATTAGAGAAGCCAGTCGAAGGAGAGGATAAGAAGATTGGGATCAAGAAGAACTTCCCAGACGAGCACATCTTGAGCATCATTGATCACACACCATGGTATGCCGATTTTGTAAATTACTTAGTGATTGGAGTTTCACCTCCATCGTGCAGTCCTCATCAGAAAAAGAAGTTTCTCCACGATGTCAAGTTTTATTAGTGGGATGATCCCCATCTCTACCGCCGATGTGCCGATTGTCTGATACGTCGCTGTGTTCCCCAAGGAGAATGGGAGAACATAATCCACGAGTGCCATAGTTCTTTAAATGGAGGACATTTTGCAGCGGCCAAGACGACGGCAAAGGTTTGCCAAAGTGGATTCTATTGGCCTTCGATCTTCAAGGATTGCCAGTCTTTTATTAAGAGTTGTGACCGCTGTCAAAGAATGGGAAACGTCACTAAGAAAGACGAGATGCCACAGAAGACCATCATGGAAGTGGAACTATTTGACGTATGGGGGATCGACTTTATGGGTCCGTTCCCCATGTCTTGTGGTTACACGTACATCTTACTCGTTGTGGAGTATGTTTCCCGATGGGTAGAGGCAATTCCCACTGCCACGAACGACTCCAAGGTAGTGATCAAGTTTCTCCACAAGAATATTCTGACTCGATTTGGAGTGCCGAGAGCGTTGATCAGCGATGGAGGGTCGCATTTCAATAATAAGTGGCTAGGCAATGTCCTAGCTAAGTATGGCGTGAAGCATAGAGTCACCTCCCCATATCATCCGCAAGCGAATGGGCAAGCCGAACTCGCCAACCGAGAGATAAAGCAAATTTTGGAGAAGTCGGTTGTGAATAGGAAAGATTGGGCCAAGCAATTGGATGATGCTCTTTGGGCCTACCGGACTGCTTACAAAGCTCCCATCGGGCTATCTCCATATCAAATGGTATTTGGTAAATCTTGCCATTTACCGGTTGAATTGGAGCACAAAGCTTATTGGGCCACGAGGAGAATCAACATGGATTTCAAAGAGGCCGGTTTGATGAGAAGTGAACAATTGTTGGAACTTGATGAGTGGAGGAATGAAGCTTTTGAAAATTCCCGGATATACAAGGAAAGAGCTCGGAAATTCCACGACCTTCACATTCGCTCAAAATTTGCTCGGGTAATGAGGTTTTACTTTACAATGCTCGACTCCGTCTCTTCCCGGAAAGCTTAAGTCAAGATGGTCGGGGCCGTACACTGTCTACCGAGCTCACACCAATGGGAGTTATGAATTGCTAGACTCGAGTGGAAATATTTTCAAGGTGAACGGCCAATACCTCAAATCCTACTTCAAGTCACACTTCGACCGAGAAGTCAAGGTGACCAAGCTCAACGAACCATGATGAGAGGTAACGTCGAGCTAGCGACGATAACTCTAGCACTGGTTGGGAGGTAACCCAATAGTTTTACATGCTTTTTGTTTTGTCGTTTTTGTTTTTGTTTGTTTGTGTCGTGTCTAGTTGGTTTTTGTTAAGTCCCAAGGTGTTTAATGGCTTTATATATATATATAAAAACCTTCCTTGCGACCACCCTCGCGACCGCGAGGAGTGGTCGCGAAAAAACGGGCAGTAGCTAATTGCCCAGCGCGAAGAAGCCTAGCGACCACCCTCGCGACCGCGAGGTGTGGCCGCGAGAAATCGGGCAGTAGCCTTCTGCGCTGAACGTCTCACGCTTAGCGACCGAGCTCGCGACCGCGAGCCCGATCGCGAGGAGTGACCCGACTCGAAATAGACGCGACCCGCGTGTTTTTGCTTTGATTTTTAACCCCCTTTCCCCATTTTTTTCACACACACACGCATATTTGCTGCAAACAACCCCTCTCAAGCACCTAACACCATTTTTCTCAAATTTCTTGTGTTTTTACATCAAATCCACTCAAGGTATGATACATTTCCTTAATTCTTCATGGGTTTACGCTTTTGAGCATGAATTAGGAGAGTTTTGTCCATTATATATACTTGTTGTGGGTTATTGAATATTTGAGGAACTAGGGCTTCCATTGCAAAAATTCCTTGGTGTTTGAGCATGTTTGTTTCAATGTTAGGTCTCTTGAAGTTCTTAGATGCATATTATTGGTTTAATTTGCCTACATTGTTGAATTGGGTTGACAAATTTCAAAAAAGCCCTAGTTTTTTGTCGTCATGAACCTCGCGACTGTGCTCATGATCATGAGCCCGGCGCCGAGCGTCACGCTGCTCTCTGCGAGCGCCGCGGCTTCGTTTGCGGGCACGAATTGCTACCTCGCGACCATGAGGTTGGCCGCGAGGCAGCTCCAGTATTCTATTTTCATGAGTTTTTGCATGTGTGTGCATTTTCTCTCCCTCGTTTCACCTTGTTAGACCATATGTTAGTATAGGGGCAGCATTTTTGCTAAGTTTAAGTTCGGGAGGTCTATATATTGCTATGGGTTGTCGTTTTCTTTCGCTTTCCTTTTTAATAAGTACATGAGCTAACGTTGACTTATCTTTAGGTACATTATGTCGCGTGCTACAAGCCACAAGCGAAAGGGAAAAGAGGTCGCCTCCTTCTCACATGATGAGCCACATGATGAATTCGACCCCGACACCTTTGGGGTGCGATTGCCAACTCCCTCGTCAATGGAACGGTGGAGGAGATTGGTGCAACTACGGCATAGGCACTCACGATTTATGTGCATAGAGACGTGCCAAGCCATGGGGATAGCCAACGATGTCACCTGGCTAGCTGAGAGGGCGGTGCGTCAGACATTATCACGGCAACCACCGTGCAGACTCGTTATCACGGCCAACTACTTGACATACAGGATCCTCACTTTAGAATTCCTGTCGACCATCCGAGTACACAAGACACAAGGGTCGCCGGACTATATAACTTTCCAGATGGACAATGAGCCCCGCCAACTCTCAGTGGATGAACTGAATGGTATCATCAATGGTGATCCCGAGGGTCAATACATTGGAGATTTAGAGACCACGCCACAGAATGTGTGGCCGTTATTCGTGGACACCACTCTCGAGCAGAACCCGTCTTATGACGCCTCCAGAGCCAAGGCAAGTTCCATAAGGAACCCCGTGGTGCACTACTTTCACCGCCTGATCACCTTCACCATCCATGGCCGCAACAATGCCGGCACAGTCCTTTCACAGGACATGAGTCTTTTAATTGGAGCTGCGACTCGACATAAGATGCATGCCGGCATGTTCCTTGCACAGCACTTTCAGATGCAAGCCGAGGTTTCGGGGAACGCACGGATATGCATAGGGGGGTTCGTTACCCCCATTGCCGATTTTTTCGGGGTGACGATTCGTGAGAGTCCTATCTCTCAAGATATCTTCATGGACAAGCCCTGTCTTTACGTCCAGACGTTATTGAAGAGACACCCGAGCCGTTACCTTTGGCTGCTATACGACAAGCACGGCGATCAGATTACCGCCCAACAAAGATCTCACGGTTTAAGCAGATTTGGTGCAGCGGAGGCTAATTGGAACTTGCGCTCGGGTCTTCACTATTCATGGATTCGGTGCTTGAATGCGCAAGGAGAGATCGAGAGAGAGCGGCATGAGGAGGAAGCCGAGCAGGAGGAGCAAGCCGAGCCGGACGTGGCACCCGAGACAGGAGGCATATTACATCCACCTCCCGTTCAAGGCGACCCCGGAATATATGAGCGCATGGATCGCATAGATGGTCGACTTGGCCACATTGTGGGCGCCACATCCATATCGCCCAAAGAAGCAGCTCCATTCGAGCAACAACAAGCCCTCATCGCCCAACACCAAGCACATCAAGAGCACCAAAGACAAATGATGGAGATGATGCAGAGGTGGGATCAGTGGCGAGGATTCTATCCGCCGTCGGAGTAGCGCGGTATACGAGGTAAGGTCTCTCGACCAACTACTCTTTTCTGCAAACCTTATTGCTCCATTTCCACTGTTTACAATAAGTTTGGGGGTGGACGAGTTTGGTTGGTTGAGAGTCTGTTTATGTTTTTATGTTTTCTTGTAAAGTTGTTATGCTTTGGGGCTTTTGTCGTATCTTTGTTTTGTTGTGTTTGTCGATCAACGAGTTAAGTGAAATGTGTTAATACATGTTGCCAATGATGATAGAAATTTTCTGAAAAATGTTGTTTATAGTGCACATGATGTGTTAGGAAATAAAGCATGAATTGCTTGAGATTGCTTAGCTTGTTGTTTTTCACCATTTGCTTAAACTGTGAGACTTGAGCTTTACTGTATATACATCTTATTATAGTTTCTTTTAATTGTGTGATATCGTGCATGTAATTATCTTCTAGAACTGGCCGTTTTTCTGTGTCGGGGCTGCAATATGTGTTTTGAATATGGAAAGGATAAAAGGCCATCTTTGCTAAACCACATATTTGCCCTAACACTAGCCCAATGATATATACCGTTGTCGCCTTCTTTGAGCCTTTATTAGACTTTATTCTTTCGATTAACCGGATGATAGGAGGTGAGGATGGATATGGGAATCAAATGGGAGGAAAATTTTGTTTTGATATTCTAAGTTGGGATAAAAGATAAAGGATGGTACCCGTGTGAAAAAGAATAGACCCTATAAGCTCTAGTACAAAGCCAAGAAAAGAAAAATTTTGTGAATAAATGTGAGCATAAAGGAAGTCAATTATCATAGTATATGGTACCATGAGTTGCATAAATGATTGAATTAACATGTTGGAAAAAAAAGGGGAAATGGACCAAGTCCATATGAGTTGAATGTATAAATGGAGGTACTTGGAGGTATATTTGAGTCACTTAGCCATATATTATCCTACCTTAACCAATGTGGCTACATTACAACCTATGAAAAGTCCTTTTTGATCCTAATTTGAACGCATTTGATGTGGTGGAGATATTAGAGAAATGGTAAGCCTATGGTGATATTTTTGCATTGCATTGATTATTAAGTGTATACATGTCCTTTATTTCTTTATGAGTTGAGTGTACTTTATATACTACGCACATGCCATTGTGAGGGTGGAATTGAATGAGATTTTTGCTTTCAATGGTCGTACATTGTTGAGTTGACTAATGTCGTCATGTGCGCTAATGATTTTGAGCTTTGAGATATTTCTGAGGCTTGATTGTGTTAATCATCTTTGCTGACACTCGTTAATCTTTCATTGTGTCTATCTTTCCTTTTTGTTTTGTTTTTGTTTGAGGACAAACAATGCTTTAAGTTTGGGGGGTTTGATAAACGTGCATTTCACACGTTTATTGTTGGTTTTTAAAGATGATTTTAGATCAATAAAGTACGTTTATGTCTTCGATCTCAATGCTTTTACATATTTTTGGAAGATACTGCTCTTGGGTTCCTTTTTGGTGTTTTGTAGGCTTATAAGTTGAAAACCGAAGCATGGAACGAAGCACGAGCAAAAGAAGGCTGAAAACAGGGCCTAGCGACCACCCTCGCGGCCGCTAGCCCGAGTGTGAGCACAATATATGCGCAGGAATGAAGCTCGCGACCGCCTAGCGACCGCCAGCCGACCGCGCGAAATCCACAAGACGCGCCATTCCAAGCGATCGAGACGTGCTCTGAGCTACCAAGCGTGCGAAGAAAAGTCGCCCGATTTCGTGACCATGGCTAGCGACCGCGAGCCAGTCGCGGCTTACCTAGCGGCCGCAAGTCAAGTCGCAAGAAGAAGATGCTGTGAATTTCACCTAGCGAACGAGCTCATGAGCGAGCTCAGCATGCCAAGCACAATGAAGGCCCAAAATTAGGGTTTCGGCTTTGCCTATAACAGGCATCGCCTCACGCCCCAAGCCGCCTCCGCACCTCAAATTGACGTTTTCCTCGCTTTTCATTATTTTTCATACTTTTGCACTCTAGTTTTGATTTAGATTGATTCTAGCTTTAGTTTTCCATCATTCTACATTAGTTCTACGGTTTGTTATCGATTTGGAACGTTTTCATCCGAACGAATTGCATCATTTACTCGTTTTCCACTGTGGTTGGGATTTGAACCCAACGATTGTTCTTCAGACGCTTCCCTACGGGTTTTATCAATTTAATTTTTGTTTTTATGGTGAATTCGTATTTTATTCCGTTAATTATGTCTAGCTAAATTTATGTTTTAATCCTAGGGTTTGCATGATTCTATCCTAAATGTTATGATTCCTGCTATCGTTATTTACCTTCCTGGCATTGATTCATGATTCTTGGTGCTTATTTATATGTGTTGATTTCTGATCAATCTTGATGCATATCTAGTTGCCAGTTAATTTCTTAACAGTTTTAATTGTCAATCGATCTTGAATGCATGATACGGATAAGCCTTGAGTCGTAGCTGAGATAGGAACATTCGTAGGAAGCATATTCTTTGTGATCCTTTTGGAGTTGCTTATTTTCCTCTAGAGACGTAACAGTAATAGGAAAATTAGTAATCAACTACCACAATTGTCGTAACTGAAATTGTTGGTTACATATGTGATCTTCCATCTTGTCTGGATTAAATTGGTTAGAAGGAAGCAGGATAAACATACGTTGTGGGTAGGATTAATGCATCCCTAGGGTTAGTCTTTCTCTCTTATTATCTCTTTGAGTTTTTATTGCTTTAGTTTATTTTCTAGTTGTCACCTTTGCTTTGGATTTAATATCCGAAGCCTTAAAACCTTTAAAACCAAATCTGTGGTTGGATAATGATGAATTATTGTTGAGTTAGATTCTGTGTTTTCGCATTACAATCCCTGTGGATACGATACTCTGCTTACCTTATACTTGCACGTTTTTCATGTTAGAAAAGTGAGCGATCAGTTAGCCAGATGCTGCTCTTGGGTGTCTAACCGCCGGTAAACATCTTAACGGAAATCCCCAAACGCCTGCTGTGAAGATTGACTGAAGTCGTTGAACTGGCGAGATTGGGTGTCAAGACGTTGATATACCTCATCACGGAACTCTCCAAAACCCTGGGTCGTTGATTGATTGAAATCTGTGAATTGCTGACCCATCTGCTGCCTATACTCCTCAAAGTTCTGATTCCAGGAGGAGCTAAAGTCCCCAAACTGCTGTGAAGTGGCCTGCTGAAACTGGCCAAAATTGGAATCAAAATGAGCCCTAAGATCACTGAAGGCATCGTCGTGGGGCTGATGGGAGTAGGGGTAAGCCAGGAGTGGCGTGTCGCGTGCTCCCGCCTCTCCTTCTTCGGCGGCCTCATCCTCGGGGATGTCTTCATCCATCGGGGTAGCTGTACCGGCATGAGACCCGGACGGACGATTCTGCTTAATCATAATATACTCTTGGACACTACGCCGTGCTTCATAAGGAAGCAATGTAGTCGGATCAGATGCAATCACCCGAAAATCACTGAACGTGATGGGAAGATTCTCAATTACATTGGAGCCCGAACTTGGAAAGTCTTCTCCAGTTAAACCCCAAAAGAACTTGGCTAGAATCAAAGGGTATTGGCTCAAAGAGAGATGTGCCTTACGGTGTCGCCTCATATAATCAAATCGTCGCCATAAAAACGGTGCTGCACAAATCTTGTTATTATTCACAGCACACCACAAAAAAACCTCCTGAGCACTCACTTTATTTGCCTGCTCTTTCCCTGTGAGGTTGTATGCAAGGAATTTATGGGCGATAACCAGCGGGGTCTTTAATAAAGGCACTAGAAGTGCTCACGATGACCAATTATCAAAACCGGTTAAAATTCTCCATGTTTCAATGAGAGGAAAACTTTGGAACATCGGAAACCCACCAACATGAAAACCAAAACATCATGCATAACCTTTGGTGTAATAGCACATCTACCCCTCTCACCGACATAAAGTCGATTTAAAATTTGACTGATCTCGGCGCCACACAAAATTCCCAAGAACATTCTTAATACCATATTTCGTTCCCTTATTGCCAAATCAAGCTGCCTTACAATTTTAAATATCGTTTCACAGTTGCATCAACACCCAACGAAGCCAAAATATTCCAATCATAAGAACGGGTGGTCGATCTCCTTAGAACGGATAATGAGAAGAAAATACCTTCTTGGGGCGAATAAATAGAGAACAGAGCATTGTAGTTCTCTCGCAAATCTTCGAGCTGTTCACTGGATCCTAAAGCATCTGCGTCTGTTCTTGCTCTTTTTGCCAAAGAGGTGAGAGGATTTTTGTTCGAACCATGATGAAGAGATGCCTGGAGATTAGCTTGGAAAGGTCTCGGTACTATGCTTGAGCGGTCGAGGCGGGAGAGCTGTTGGGAGACTCGTGAGGATGCACGAAAAGTGTGAGGCGAGTGTACAAAGACGCGTTGCCGGGCGCCGAATACACGAAAGGCAAGCGTGCACGCACGTTGGGTGAGGGAAGCCTAACGCGAGCGGATGGTGAGCGGACGCTGGAATCGAGCGCTGGCTGAGCGCGCAGATGCGCGAGCGTTGGGGTACGCGGGCGTGCGGGAGAAAGGACGCGAGAGGCTGCGGTGAACGGGCGCCGCAGGCGAGCTAAACGGACTGGGCGAGGCGGCGGCGGGCGGAGGTTAGCGAGCGAGCGTGCCAACTGAAAGCACGAGGGAAAATGGGTTGAACGCGGCGGCAAAGTGAGCGCCGATCGCTGAGACAGGCGTAGCGGGCGTAGGGTAGCGTAAGGCGCCGAGGTTAGTGCGGTAGGCGCTCGGCGAGGGCGGGCAGGCGTGGATGACGCGTCGGCTGAGGGCGTGGGAGCGCGGGGTGCGGATGAAACGGGTATTGTAGGTGCTAGAGCGTGCGGGGAAGAACGTCGGCTGGCAGGGACGGGCGTTGTAGGTAGCGAGCGTGCGGGCAAGAACGTCGGCTGAGCATGGAGGAACGGCGGTGGAGGAGGTACGCGCTGCTGAACTCTCTTTGCAATGGAGAAGAATAGGGCAAGGTGCCCAAATATAGGGCCGATTCGGGGTGGCGCGGTTCGGAGTTTTAGCGCTTTTTTCGTTTTTTTAAATCGAACGCGGTTAAGGTATTTTGCCGGTTCAAGGGATGGTTAGCGCCGGTTCATGCACAACGCCTGCTGGAGGCGCATTTTGTCCAATTCTTGAACGCTCGTTTACCTTGAGTGCTGGTTGTAGATTGCTTTTGTCCTATTCTTGAGCGCCGGATTAACATGAGCGCCAGTTGTGGATTGCTTCTGTATTACTCGTGAACGCTGGACCACTTCGAGCGCCGGTTATGAAGAGCAACTGTACATTTTTTTTTAAACACCAATCTCAACCTTGGTTAGCTTCATTTCCACACCTGAACCAAAAAAACAAAGAAATCATTTCCACATCGGTACCAAAAACGAAGAAAAAGAGATAGATCCAGATAAAAAGAAACTAACAAAAAGAAAAAGAAAAAAAAAGACAAGAGAAATTCGTGGATAAACTTCCACGTAGTACTCAAATTTAACGTCGTGAGCACGACATAATGAGATCAAAGATTTTGAGGTTCGATGAGCAAAACGCTCTCCACTTCTTCCAACTCATCTCGATCAAAGTATGGTTTCACTCGCTGTCCATTCACAGCAAAAGATATGTTGGTGTTGGGGTCGCGAAGTAAGACTGCTCCGTAAGGAAAATTATTTTCAATTATGTAAGGACCACTCCATCCAGAGTTGAGCTTCTCGGGGAAGGGCTTCAAACGAGACTGAAGAAGTAAAATCTTCATTCCCGGCTTTAAATCCTTGTTAACTCTCCGCCGATCATGTATCTGTTTCGCTTTCCCCTTGTAAAAATTTGCATTCTCACCCTGCAACAAAAATTTCTCGGCCAAGGGATCAACAACATCTATGGAAGCATGATTATAAATGAATTTAACAGAGGGAGATATCACACTATCATGTGCAGAGAATGACACAGATTCACCAAGTACATTCATTTTCAGTGTGTCATTCTTAACATGAATTAGCGTGTTGGTTGTGGCCATCAATGGCCTCCCAACAACAGTGTGTGTTCCTCCCCATCTTCCCTAACATCTCTCATATCTAAAACAACGAAATCAACGGAACAATCAACCCACCCATCTTCACTAATATATCCTCGACAATACCATTGGGGTATCTCACGGACCTATCGCCTAATTGTAGACACATCCTAGCGAGTTTTAGTTCACCTAATCCTAATCGCTTGAACATAGAATAAGGCATAAGATTAATCCCGACCCCAAATCAAGCATTCGAAACTTCCTTTCCATTACCCAAAGCAATCTTAATAATAAAACTACACCGATCCCGGAGTTTGGGTGGCAATTGCGTCTTGAGGATGGAATTAGTCGCTCGGATATTATCACCTTCGTTCTCTCTAAATCTTCTCTTTCTTTGACGCTAGCTCTTTCAAGAACTCGACGAGGGTGGCACATTTTGATGATGTCCAAAGAGGCAAATTTACATTCACCTTGGACGGAGCTTGTAGATCTCATTAAATTGCCGGTCCCGCTTCGCTCTTCAACCGTGTAGGAAGGGTATCGAGAGGGTATAAGGATTTGCCGACTTATGCGCCCCGAACCCGCCTCTTTCTTATTTTTCACCTCCGGTGGCCGCAATGCTTGTTTGATATCTTTCTACTCTTTATGAGGTTGGCTAGGAAGTTTCCCCACTGCTCCTTGCTGCAATAACTCGTTCAGCGTGCTAGTAAGTTGTCCCATTTACGCCTCTAAACGCTTGTTCGTGGAGTCTTGAGCATCCATTCTTTGGGCGAAAGCATCCATTCTTTGGGTGATCATATCATCCCAAGCTTGTCTCTGAGGTGGTGGTGGGGTTCACCGACATCATCATCACTGCGGAGGCTGCTGCTGGGAGAGCTTGTGGGGTTTTCTGCTGCGGATAGTGCCTCTGCTTCAAGCTAAACCTTCTTTGTGGAGGTCTTTGGTATGGCACATTCTCGGTATGAACTCGCCTCGATTTTGATTCCTCCATCCCACGCTAACATGTCACGATTAGGCTCGAACTCCGTCAGGTTGAAATCCTTGCATAGCATATGCTTCGGCTTCCCCTTTTGAGTTATGCTCTCCCATCCTGGGGCACGTATCAACATTGTGCCCAAGTTCATTGCAGATTCCACAAGGTTCCATGAATTCCTTGTGCAGTGCTGGTGGATCGGGTTTCTTCAACTTAAGTTCTTGCACCTCCCTCATAAGCTCAACCACTTGCTTATTCATGTCGAAGGAAGGATTCACAGCATGTGCCTTGGCTCTTCCACCTCGACTGGACTTCTTCTGTGAAGTAGTAACCATAGCTTCAAAAATGTCCACGATATCTGCTGCCGTTCGAGAACCAATATCTCCACCTGCAGCATTGTCCACCATGTACTGAAAACTCTGAGTCAATCCGTCATAAAAGAATTGATAGAGAATTTCATCTGGCAAGGCATGATGAGGGCACTTCTGCAATAAGTCCCTGAACCGTTCCCAAGCATCATGGAAGGGCTCGTCTGACGTCTGATTAAAGGTCATGATTTGTGACCTCAACTCCGACTCTTCATATTGGGGTAGTATTTCTTCATGAATTTATCTACCTGATAAACGCGCATTTTACACGTTTATAGTTGATATTTGAAGATGAGTTTAGCTCGTTTAATGTGCGTTTATGTATCGATTCTTAATGTTTTATCTATTTTGTAAGATACTTCTCTTGGGTGTTACTTTGGTGTTTTGTAGGTTTATGTGTTGAAAATCAAGCAAGGAACGAAGCACGAACCAAGATAGCAATCGCCCAGCTTAGCGACCGGCCTAGCGGTCGCTAGGCTGGTCGCGAGGCAAACCAGCGAACACCCAGAAGAGCCGCGACCGCGACCTCGTGCCCGCGAGCGAAGCCCAGCGACGAGAAAACTCACTGGACGATTTCTCGCGACCTGTTCAGAATTGCTAGCGACCGCTAGTCGGTCGCGAGGTACCATGCGAACGCAGGAGGCGGCGAGGCGAGAAGAAGAGCTGCCGAGACATACCTAGCGATCTCACTAGCGATCGCGAGGACCGGTCGCGAGGTGGCGCGACAGAGGATAAAATTAGGGTTTCCACCCTTTTCTATAAATAGGGCAAAGCCCCTTGCGCCCCCATCAGAGCCATTACGCCCCAGACACGTTTTTAGAGAGTTTTTCCTCAGTTTTTCCATTCTTTAGCTTTAGTCTCATTTTAGTTTAGTTCTAGCTTTAATTCTTTCATTGTTCTTCAATTCGTTTTCGATCGGAACGTTTTGTCCGATCGCTTTCCGTTGTTTTCCATTCTTTCGATCGATTGGATTCAAGATCAACCATTGTTCATCCAACGCTCATCACGGGTTTATATATTTAATTTCCGTTTTATGGTTAAATCGTATTTTATTCCGCTTATTATGTCCGGCTAGTTTTCGTTCTAATCCTAGGGTTTGCATGATTCTATCCTATATGTTGTGATTCTGCTATTGTTATTTACCTTCCGTGCATTGATTCATGATTCATGGTGCCTATTTATATGTGTTGATTTGATCAATCTTGATGCATATCTATTTGCCGATTAATGACGAATCGTATTAATTGTCAATCGATCTTGAATGCATGATACGAATAAGCGCTTGAGTCGAATCGAGATAGGACATTTGTAGGAAGCATATTCTTAGTGATCCATTTGGAGTTGCTTATTTTCCTCTAGAGACGTAACTGTGATAGGGAAAATTAGTAATCAACTGCCGTAATTATCGTAACTGAAGTTGTTGGTTTATATATGAGCTCTTCCATCTTGTCTGGATTAAAATGGTTAGTAATAAGCAGGATAAACATCGTTGTGGATAGGATTGATGCATCCCTAGGGTTAGTCTTTCTTCATAGTTATCTTCCGTGATTTTATTGCTTTATCTTATTTCTGCTTGGGTCCCTTTGCTTTGGATTAATTTCCGAAGCCTTAAACCTTTCACCATAATTCTGTGCTTGGATAATGATGAATTGTCGTTGAGCTAGCTTCTATGTTTTCGTGATACAATCTATGTGGATACGATACTTAGCTTACCCTATACTTACACCTTTTCGTGTTAGAAAAGTGAGCGATCAAATTTTGGCGCCGTTGCCGGGGATTGTTAAGATCACATAGGAATAATTTAACGATTTGGATTTATTAATTCAAGTATATATATTATATTATATTTATTTATTTTTGTCAGTGCTAAATTCTCTCTTTTCTCAGGTGGTTTATGCGTACAAGATCTCAGGGACCTCCTAAAGTATTATTGGATCCCGAGATCGAAAGCTCTCAAAGGAGAAGAGGACGAGAGAAGAGACGAGCTGCAATGGCAGCCGATCCGCATAACGGGGGCATTCCTCCCGAGCAAGTTGCACGCATGCTAGCTGACTTTGCGAGTAGATGTAGCGTCCGATGGAGAATATGGGAATCATTGTCCCGCCCGGAGGAAAGACCTCTGAATCACATGTACCGACATCCCACCGAGCAGTTCAAGGAGGCGGTTGGGGCCCGCACGTGAGGCAAACAATTTTGAGCTAAAACCGCCCCGATCGGTATGGTCCAAGGAGAGCGGTTTGGGGAGGAGTCACGGAAGACCGAATGCGCATCTCGAGACTTTTTTCGATATTTGTGACACCATCAAATGAATGGGGTGCCACAAGACACGATCCGGATGCGCATGTTCGGTTTCTCATTGTGACCAAAGCGAAAGATTGGTTCAAGAGTTTGGACCGAATCGGCATCGACACTTTGGGGAAACTTATAGAAGTTTTTTTCAAATACTTTCCGCCGCAAAAGCGCAGAAGATCATCGCGAAATCTCTCATTTTGCTAAAACCACGACGAATAATTATTCGAGGCATGGGAGAGATTCAGAGGTCTATTGAGACGATGTCCAAAACATGGGTTCTCCAAGGAGCAACAAATCACACAGTTCACAAAGGTGGGTGACATGGGCATTTAGGAGCATGGTGGATGCGTCGGTGGGGGCTATTTATTGAACCGACAAGTAGACGAGGCGAGCCGTATTTTAGAAGAGATGGTCGCCAACAGCTATCAATGGCCAACGGAGAGAACACCATTGTTCAAAGTGCTTGTTGAGAGTGATTCAAAATACGACGATCTCATGAAGAAGTTCACTTTTGAAGAGTCGATTGAGACAGAGAACGTCGACCACATCAATCGAGGAATCATCCGAATTTCCAACAACCTCGGTGAGTTTCATTGCTCGTAATGGTGTAATTCAAGAGTCAAGAAGCCAAGTCTCAAGACATGATGCAGCGGTGGTTGTAAGCAACCAACAATTGGCAACGAACCGAATTGCTTATAAGCAACACCGGGCAGAAGATAAACCATTTGGAGTCCACTGTGACGGCTATGGGGAAGCATATGAAGATGTTGGAAAATCAAATTGGTCAAATAGCCGTACAAGTGAATGCACTTCAAAAGATGGGCCAATTTTCGAGTAGTACGGAGGTGAACCCGAAGAATCAGTGCTTCGCCATCCAGACGGGGAGTGGACGAGCTTACCCAAGCCTTACCGAGGAAGAAGAGCATGAAAGCACACTGGAGCAGAAACTCACGACCGAGCTCGCGACCGCGAGCCCGATCGCGGTGAGTCCGTAAATTTTGCAATGAAGCCCGCGATCGAGCACGCGTCCGCGCACCGACCGCGAACCATCGAGTGTGTGCGCGCGCGAGCTGTTCGCGAGCGACCCGGCGCCGCATGCCACCCGCGAGCAATCGTGCAGCATGCCGCCGAAATCATCACATGAGTCGCGCCGCAAGCTCGCACGAAGAAGGAGTCCACGCGCAATGTATTCCTCGCGACCTTCCCGGTGGTCGCGAGGTCGACCGCGAGGCAACCCTGCAAATCCCGCGTACACTCCTCCGGTCCCATTTCCGAGTCGACTTGTCAAGTCAAAATATGACGAGGAGTTTGCTCGTTCAAAGAGATTTTCAAAAGTTGAGATAAATTTGCCTCTCTTCAAGCGCTACGAAACATGCCGGATACATGAAATTTTAAAGACAGCTTGCAAGCAAGAAAAGCTGGGAAATTTGAGAAAATCACCCTATCCGAAGAATGCAGTGCCGTCTTGCAAAGGAAGCTCCCTCTGAAGCAAAAGGATCCCGACAGTTTTACGTTAGAGTGCGAGATCACCGAGCAGACTTTTCCAAATGTTTTGTGCGACTTGGGGCGAGCATCAATCGATGCCATTGAACGTATTCAACCGGCTACACCTAGGAAAGATGAAGCCGATTTAAGATTTCATCGATGATGGTGACGGTCGTCACATATCCAAAAGGTATCGTCAAGACATGTTGGTAAGAATTCGGATTTTGTTTTTCCCGCCGACTTTGTGATTTTAGATATTCACAATTCAAACAACAACCGCTAATCCTAGGTAGACCTTTTCTAGCAACCGGTCGTGCGTTGATTGATGTGCGGAAGGCAATCTCACGCTTCGTGTTAACGATGAGGAGCTCAAGATTTCCATATACGACGCCATCAAGCAACACGACGTTGGAAAGCCGGAAGATTGCTGCTCGATCATGACTGCTGCTGCCGCACACGTCTCGCGTTTAGAGGGTACTCGACCGATCGAGGAAGCTGCGAGAAGGAAGAAGTGGACTCGGCATGGAACTCCGAGTGTATCGTTCAAGTTTGGGGCACTTCCGTAGTCAATGGTGGTCATCCGTGAATGCTAAGTTTAGGAGGGTCCACAAGTTAGGAAAGATGTCTATTGCCACAAAAACGCCGGATTGAAAAAGGTTAGTAATGGTCTAGCTAAAGACGTTAAATTAAGCACTTGTTGGGAGGTAACCCAACGCTTTCTTTATTTTTGTTTTCGTGTTTTGTCGTGTCTTTCGTTTGTGTTGCTTTTGTCGTGTTTCTGTTTTTCTTTTCATTGTTGTGTCGGTCGATCAACGAGTTGAAGTGAAGTGTGTTAATCCATGTGGCCAATGACGATAGAAAATTTTTGTGGAATTTCAATGATAGTGCACATGATATGTTAGAAAATGACGCATGAACGACTTGAGATTGCTTAAACTTGTTGTTTTTCACCATTTGCTTAACCCGTGAGACTTGAGCTTCACCGGTATAAACTCTTGATACAGTTTCTTTTAATTGTGTGATATCATGCATGTGATTATCTTCTAGAACTTGCCGTTCTTCTGTGTCGAGACTGCAATATGTGTTTCGAATTTGGAAAGGATAAAAGGCCATCTTTGTTAACCACATATTCACCCAAACACTAACCCGATGATATATACCATGTGTTGCCTTCTTTGAGCCTTTATTATACTTTTTCTTTCGATTAACCGGATGATAGGAGGCGAGGATGGATATGGGAATCAAAAGGGTTGAAATTTTGATGTAGTTATGACGAGAAAAGTTTCTTTTAGAAAAATACATCGTGGTGAAGAATAGTACCTTTGTTGTGAAAGTTAAACCCTATAAGCTCTAGAAAAGAAAAGAAAAGAAAATATTAAGTTCACTATGAGTGTTGAGCATAAAGGGTCTTTAATCAAAGTATAGGTACCTTGTGTGGCATTAAACGCCGATTTAGCGCTGGGAGAGAAGAGGAAAATGGACAAAGTCCATATGTGTCTAAATGTATAAATGGTGGTGCTTGGAATATTCTTGAGTCACTTAGCCATATTGTATCCTACCTTAACCAATGTGCCTACATTACAACCTATGAAAAGAACTCTTTGATCCTAATTTGAACACATTTGACGCGTGGAGATATTAGAAAATGGCAAGCCTATGGTAAGATGTTGCATTGCATTGATCGCCGAGTGTATACACGCCCTTAGTTTCTTTATGAGTTGAGTGTATTTTATATTTTACGTACATGCCGTTGTGAGGGTTGAATAAAATGAGTTTTTGCCCTCGATGGTTGTTTGTGTTGAGTTGTTTAACATCGTCATGTGCGCTAATGTTTTTGAGCGTTAATATGTTTCTGAGGCTTATAATGGTTATCCTCTTTGCTACGCTCGTTGATCTTTCATTGTGTCTTTCGTTTCTATTTTGTTTGAGGACAAACAATGCTTTAAGTTTGGGGGGTTTGATAAACGCGCATTTTACACGCTTATAGTTGATATTTGAAGATGAGTTTAGCTCGCTTAATGTGCGTTTATGTATCGATTCTTAATGTTTTATCTATTTCGTAAGATCTTGCTCTTGGGTGTTATTTTGGTGTTTTGTAGGTTTATGTGTTGAAAATCAAGCAAGGAACGAAACACGAACCAAGATAGCAATCGCCTGATTTTAGCGACCACCTAGCGGTCGCTAGGCTGGTCGCGAGGCAAACCGGCGAATACCCGTAAGAGCGCGACCGTGACCTCGTGCTCATGGCGAAGCCCAATACGAGAAAACTCATCGGACGATTTCTCGCGACTGCTCGAATTGCTAGCGACCGCTAGTCAGGTCGCGAGGTACCATGCGAGCGCAAGGAGGCGAGCGCAACCGAGAAGAACGCGAGCGAGACATACCTAGCGATCTCACTAGTGATCGCGAGGACCGGTCGCGAGGCGGCGCGACAGAGGATAAAATTAGGGTTTCCACCCTTTTCTATAAATAGGGCAAAGCCCCTTGTGGCCCCATCAGAGCCATTACGCCCCAGACACGTTTTTAGAGAGTTTTCCTCGGTTTTCCATTCTTTAGCTTTAGTCTCGTTTAGTTTAGTTCTAGCTTTAATTTTGCATTGTTCTTCAATTCGTTTTTCGATCGAACGCTTTGTCCGATCGCTTTCGTTGTTTTCCATTCTTTCGATTGGGATTGGATTCAAGATCAACCATTGTTCATCCAACGCTCATCACGGGTTTTATATATTTAATTTCCGTTTTATGGTTAAATCGTATTTTATTCCGCTTATTATGTCTCGGCTAGTTTTCGCTCTAATCCTAGGGTTTGCATGATTCTATCCTATATCTTGTGATTCTGCTATTGTTATTTACCTTCGGGCATTGATTCATGATTCATGGTGCCTATTTATATGTGTTGATTTCGATCAATCTTGATGTATATCTAGTTGCCGAGTTAATGACGAATCGTATTAATTGTCAATCGATCTTGAATGCATGATACGAATAAGCCTTGAGTCGTGAATCGAGATAGGACATTCGTAGGAAGCATATTCTTAGTGATCCATTTGAGTTGCTTATTTTCCTCTAGAGACGTAACTGTGATAGGGAAAATTAGTAATCAACTACCGCAATTATCGTAACTGAAGTTGTTAGTTATATATATGAGCTCTTCCATCTTGTCTGGATTAAAATGGTTAGTAATAAGCAGGATAAACATCGTTGTGGATTGGATTGATGCATCCCTAGGGTTAGTCTTTCTTCATAGTTATCTTCCGTGATTTTATTGCTTTATCTTATTTCGCTTGGGTCCCTTTGCTTTGGATTAATTTTCAAGCCTTAAACCTTTCACCATAATTACGTGGCTTCGACAATGATGAATTGTCGTTGAGCTAGCTTCTATGTTTTGTGATACAATCTCGTGGATACGATGCTTAAACACCTATACTTACACCTTTTCGTGTTAGAAAAGTGAGCGATCACTACCACGGCATTCCAATTCTGCAGAGAGTTGGTGGGGAGTGCCAGGAACCACGACTTAGCCCTATCCTTAAGGGTGTACGGAAAACAGCGCATCTTCAGATGATCTTCATTTAGTCCTCCCAACGGGAAGGACTGCAATACCGAGCAAAACTCTCTTATGAACCCCAAAGCATCCTCACTAGCAAGCCCATGAAAAGTAGGCATGAGCGAGAAGTGGTTCGGCTTCAGCTCATAGTCACGTGCAGCCGGTCAAAGAACTATTGGGGAAGTAGCTACCCCAATCACCGGCCTGTAGAAATCACGCAATGCACGTGCATTTTCACCCATCTCTCTCAACGGGGGAGTATTCTCAACAACAGGTTGATCTCTGAATATCGGCTCTGACTGTTCACCACTCACAGAAGTGGCACCAAACTCCTCCAGTACCGGAAGAAGCGATCGTTTAGATCTTCGAGTGCGGTCCAACGGAGTAGCAAGCGGTCTATTTAGACTGCGGCGACCTAGTATACACAACACTCAAACAAGAAAAGATCACACGCAACTGGAGAATAACAAAATAAAAATGAAAAGAAACACGGAAAATAATCAACACAAACAATATGCCTAAAATTTTCCCCGGAAACGGCGCCAAAATTTGTTTCAATCAAAAGTGTACGCTTAATTGACTCATAATCGAATGAGGTGTTATAATAGGGAAAGTTAACCCTAATCGTCTCTCAAGGAAAACTTAACAGGGCTTATTGTTCGTGTCAAACACATAAAGCGATAAATCCTAACACTCTAATACCAACAAGGAGTTTTTGAACATACGGAAATTGAAAAGCTTGCAAGAAATATAAATTAAAGCAAAAAATCTAACTAGGAGTTGTCAATCCCTAGTTGATAAACTACGAAAGCACGAAAGCAGGAAGCTAAGCATAGAACGAACTAAACTAGATCACCAAACATAAAGCAATAAAATTAAGCGAAGAACGATTCAACATATAACTAAAATCCAATATCAAATGCATAGAATAAGATAGATTAAATCAAGCAACTAATAATCCAATGTCAATTATTTAATTCAATCCAACAATAATTCAGAAGCAACACGTAAATTAATCGATCAAAAATCAACAGGAAGAATAAACTGATAAATTACTATCAATCCAAGTCAATACAAATCGTTTTAATAGAATTCGTAAATTGACAGAAATAAATTAAGAAACAAATATTGGAATGTCTATCTCTCTCATCTGGATGGAAGAGAAATGTTTGAAGAGCAGCGGCCGCGTCAAAAATCTGAACTCTGGAAAAATATGACCTAACGCGTATATATAATAAGTGAGAGTGAGCGCCAGTTGTGGATGTGCGAGCGCGGAGCGGAGTGTTCTATTCCCAAAGTGAACGCCGGCTTAGACCGAGCGCTCGTTCAAAAAATGCACTGACTCACAAACGAGCACCGGCTCAAGGGCGAGCGTGCGTGCTGGCGGACGAGCGCCGGGTGACCCATGAGCGTGCGAGGGAAATTGGTGAGCGCGCGGTCAGAGTTGAGCGTTGGATGAGCGCGCGCGTTGAGATGGCGAGGCACGCGGAGATGGCGGCGCACGGGCTGTGGGTTGGGTGGCGGGCGGGCGCCAGGGCGAAACACGCGCGGATAGGCGAGCGCACGCGATGTACACGCGTCTTGGTGTGAGCGAAGCGGCGCCAAGACTAAGCGCGGTTGCGGCCGAGCGAAAGTGCGTGCGCGGGAGGGCGGCGGCTGGCTGAGCGCAGCGAAATGGCGAGGAACGCGTGCTGCCCTCTCAGCGTCGGATGAACGTGCGGCTGGGCTGGATGAGCGCGCGGATGCACGGGCGCTGGCTGTGCGACGGGGGTACCCGTGCGCGACTTTGATGATTCACCCCGTTCTCCCTCGTCCGAACTCCGAATTAGGATCCGTTTTCACCTACGAGACAAACCAAATAGGTCCGAAACGAAGAATTCTAATCAAAACAATGGTATAAGAAAGACGAAACACTGGGAACGGCATGTAAAAGAATACTAAGAATAAGCACAAAATGAAACCAAACGAAACGCACACAAAAGCTTACAAACACGTGAAAACACAACATCCGAAGGTCCTCGCGGCCACCATCATGATCGCGAGGGTATTCGCTAGGCACTAGCTCGCGCCCGCACAGACGCTCACGGCCAGGCTAGCGGTCGCGAGCCTGGTCGCGAGCGCCGATCGACGGTAGGGTTCGAGATTTTCGACCCCCAAATCAACAATGTAGGTCAATTACTTCCACAATACATGTCAACGAACATCATTACACCTAACATTGTAAGAAGCATGCTCAAAAACCATGTAAATCTAGCAATATAGGCTCTACTTCATCAATTCTTCAACATTCTACAACAAGAAGAAATAATTGGTAAAACTCTTCTAATTCATGCTAACAAGCTTAAAATCTAAGAAGAATTGAACAAATGAAGCATACCTTGAGTGAAATTGATGTAGAAAACACAAGAAAAATGAAGAACAAGGGTTTTGAGTGCTTGAGAGTGTGTGAAGTGTGAAAAATGAGGGGGAGGGATGTTAAAATCTGTCAAAACATGAGGGTCTATGTCCGGATCGCGGGTCGGGTCGGGCCTCGCGGCCGAGCTCGCGGTCGCGAGGTCTGCCCACTTTCTCGCGGTCGCGAGGGTGGTCGCTAGTCGTGGCCAGTTCTTTTTCAAAATGTTCTGCCCACTTTCACGCGGCCACCCTCGCGGTCGCGAGGGTGGTCGCTAGTACAGACCTTTTTTTTATGTTTTAATAAAAGCAATTATACTTTGGGACATAAAAGCGACCAACAAAACACGACACGACAAAAACAAAGAAAAACAAAACAAGCAAAACAAAAAACATAAAACGAGTAAATATGTTGGGTTATCTCCCAACCAGTGCTAGATTTTTCGTCGCTAGCTCGATGTTACCTCTCATCATGATTCATTAAGCTTGGTCACCTTGACTTCGCGGTTGAAGTGTGACTTGAAGTAGGATTTGAGGTATTGCCCATTCACTTTGAAAATATTACCACTCGAGTCGAGCAATTCATAGTTCCCATTGGCATGTGCTCGGTAGACAGGATATGGCCCCGACTATCTTGATTTTAGCTTTCGAGGAAAGAGTCGAGGCATTGTAGAGCAAGACTTCATTTCGAGAGAAAATCCTTTGGGACGAATAGTGAGATCATGTAATTTCCTTGCTCTTTCCTTGTAGACTCGGGTTCTCAAAGCTTCGTTCCTCCATTCATCGAGCTCTAACAGTTGTTCGCCTCTCATCAACCCGGCCTCTTTGAAGTCCATGTTGATTCTCCTTGTGGCCCAATAGGTTTTATGTTCCAACTCAATAGGCAAATGGCAAGATTTTCCAAATACCAGTTGATATGGAGATAGACCTATAGGCGCTTTGTAGGCAGTCCGGTAGGCCCAAAGAGCATCATCCAATTGTTTGGCCCAATCATTCCTATGGACAACCGATTTCTCTAGAATTCTTTTGATCTCTCGGTTTACGAGTTCAGCTTGCCCATTCGCCTGCGGATGATATGGAGAGGTGACTCTATGCTTTACGCCATACTTAGCTAGGACATTGCCTAGCCACTTGTTGTTGAAATGTGACCCTCCATCGCTGATCAACGCCCTATGCACCCCAAATCGAGTCACAATATTTTTGTGTAGAAATTTGATAACAACCTTGGAGTCGTTAGTGGTTGTGGAAATCGCCTTTACCCATCGTGATACGTACTCCACAGCAAGCAGGATGTATTTGAAACCACAAGACATGGGAAACGGACCCATAAAGTTGATTCCCCACACATCAAATAATTCCACTTCCATGATGCTCTTCTGCGGCATCTCATCCTTCTTGGTGACGTTCCCCATCCTTTGACAGCTGTCGCATCTCTTCACAAAGGCTTGACAATCCTTGAAGATAGAAGGCCAGTAGAAACCACTCAAGCAGACCTTTGTTGCAATCTTGGCCGCTGCAAAATGTCCTCAATTCAACGAACTGTGGCACTCATGGATTATGGACTCCCATTCCCCTTGGGGAACACAACGACGTATCAATCCATCGACACATCGACGATAAAGATTGGGATCATCCCAATAATAGAACTTGACGTCGTGGAGAAACTTCTTTTTCTAATGATGACTGCACGAATGAGGCATTACTCCAATCACCAAGTAGTTCACAAAATCTGCGTACCATGGCGTATGATCAATGATGCTCAAAATGTGCTCGTCTGGGAAGTTCTACTTGATCCCAATTCTCTTGTCTTCTCATTCGACTGGCTTCTCTAATCTCGATAAGTGATCTGCAACCACATTCTCGCATCCTTTTCTATCATTGATTTCCATGTCGAACACCTGAAGAAGGAGAATCCACCTCACCAATCTCGGCTATGAATCTTTCTTGTTGAACAGATATCGAATGGCGGCATGGTCAGTGTGGACAATAGTGTGGGTGCCCACCAGATAAGGTCTAAACTTGTCAAAAGCATAGACCACTGCAAGTAATTCTTTTTCTGTGGTGGTGTAGTTCATCTGAGCCGAGTCGAGCGTCTTACTCGCATAATAGATAACTCTGAATAGCTTATCTCTTTTTTGTCCCAACACGGCTCCCACTGCCCAATCACTAGCATCGCACATAAGCTCGAATGGTTGGCTCCAATCGGGTGAGACCAAAACTGGAGTCGAGATCAGAGCTTGCTTAAATTTCTCGAATGCCCCCAAGCAATCACTAGTGAAAACGAACTTGGTATCCTTCTCGAGCAATCCACATAGCGGCTTCGTGATCGCAGAGAAGTCCTTGATGAATCTTCTGTAAAAGCCGGCATGACCAAGAAAACTCCTCACTGATTTGATATTTGTGGGAGGAAGTAGTTTCTCGATTGCAACAATCTTCTCTCGATCCACTTCCAAACCCTTTGCAGAGACTTTGTGGCCAAGTACCACACCTTCCTTAACCATGAAATGAAACTTCTCCCAATTGAGCACTAGATTCGTCTCGTCACATCTGTGTAGCATTTGGGACAGATTGTGGAGACAATGGTCAAAAGATGAATCAAATACGGAAAAGTCTTCCATGAATACTCCCATAATATTTTCAATCAAGCCATGGAAAATGGACATCATGCATCTTTGGAAAGTGGCTGGAGCATTGCACAATCCAAACGGCATTCTCCTATAGGCAAAAACTCCATATGGACACGTGAACGCCGTCTTGTGATGGTCTTATGGGACGATGGCAATCTGGTTGTACCCCGAGTATCCATCCAAGAAATAATAGAACCCATACCCCGCCAATCTGTCCAACATCTGATCAATGAAGGGCAAGGGAAAATGGTCATTCCTCGTGGCTACATTCAGAGCACGGTATTCAATGCATACTCGTCATCCTGTCATAATTCTTGTTGCTACAAGCTCGTTCTTCTCGTCTCTAATCACGGTGATACCCCCTTTCTTGGATACCACTTGAGTTGGGCTCATCCACTCACTGTCCGAGATAGCATATATCATTCTTGCATCCAATAGCTTCAGAACTTCCTTCCTCACGACCTCTTGCATTGCCGAATTCAGGCGGCGTTGAGGTTGCACCTTAGGTTTATACTCATTCTCTAATAAGATCCGGTGCATGCAAATCGAAGGGCTAATCCCATTGATATCAGAGATAGTCCACCCAATCGCAGACTTGTACTGTTTCAACACAATCATCAACTTGTTCAATTCTTCCTCTGTCAGATCTGAAGAAACTATGACCGGACACGTCTCATCTTCGCCTAGAAAGGCATACTGAAGGTGGTCAGGGAACTATTTCAATTCCACCATGGGTGTGTTCTCTTCCGTTGCCACCACAACATTCTCTCCTCCAATCGGCTTCCTCACGTCTAGATAAGGCACTGACTCCTCGGGGAGGGCCTTGACTTCTTCGATGGCTTCAAGATACTCTAAAATCTCATCACACGTCTCATCGAGGTCTGAAGATGAGAAGATCGAGTTCTGCATACAAAACTCCACCGGATCTGATGAATATAAGTGGGTGGAAGGCAGCTACTCTATAGCTCGACATTCGTCCATCATCTTCTCTTCAGGTTGCTTCATCGCATCATAAATAGAGATTTTCATCTCCTCATTGTTGACCCTGAAGGTGAGATCTCCATCCTGCATGTCGATAAATGCTCTGCCTGTAGCTAGGAACGGTCTCCCAAGAATAAGAGGCGTGTTCCCATCCTCTGGCATGTCGAGAACTATGAAGTCTGCTGGAAAGATGAAGTCTCTAACTTTTACGAGCACGTCTTCCACTATCCCTTTCGGATAAGTCACCGATGTGTCTGCCATCTGGAGAGAAATGGTCGTAGGCTTGATCTCCCCAATCTCCAGTCTATTGAATATGGACAACGGCATAGGTTGATGCTTGCCCCTAAATCGCACAATACTTTGGAGAATATCTGCCCTCCAATAACACACGCTATTGTGAAGCTGCCTAGATCCTTCTGCTTGAGTGGCAGCTTCTTTTGCAGTACAGCACAGCATTCTTGAGACAAATTGATAGTCTCGAATTTCCCCAACTTTTTCTTATCAGCCACCGCATCCTTCAGAAATTTCACGTACCCCGGTATGTCTCTGAGTGCATCAAGTAATGGAATGTTGATGTGCATCTTCTGAAACATCTCCATAAACCGGGTCAGCTTCTCATCATACTTTGGCTTTGCTAGCCGACTCGGGAACGGGATCGGAGGAGTGTACGTTGGGTATTTCTTCCTCGGATCTACCTCGCGGTAGCTAGGGTGGTCGTAGCACCTGACTGCATCTTCTTTCTTCTTCGCGGTCGGGCTCATGGCGATGAGCTTGGTCGCTAACTCCTCATCGAGCTCTGGGCGGTTTCGCGGCCGACCCCGGTCGCTAGGTCGGTCGCGAGCTTCTCGGGAAAACGCTCTGCCTCTTTGCTCGTGGCCGGGCTCGGTCGCGAGCTCGGTCGTGAGCTCCTGCTCGTTCAGCTCACATTCTTCTTTTTCTTGCTCGGGATGGTTCTGGTATGCTCGTCCAATCCTCAACTAGATGGCATTGCAATGATTCTTCGGGTTCACCTCCGTATTACTCGAAAATTGGCTCGACTTGTGTTGTCCATTCTATTGTGCGGCTATTTGACAGATTTGGTTCTCCATCATCTTCATGTGCTTCCCCATAGCCGTCCTTCGTTGGATTTGTATCTTGAAAGCGAGTTTGGTTGAGCTTGTATACAATGTTTCTGTTACCACTATTACAATCTCCTATCCGAAATGAATACTTGATTGCATATATCGTTGTCCTTATCTCATATATAAGTTAGATCATACAGCGTGTGAAGATCACGAAGTGCGTATGATTGGTCAAGCTTAATGAGATATAAAAAGTTTCACTGGTGAGACAACTTGAGGACGAGTTGTCGGTATAGGCTGCGGTATAGATAAGAAGTGACTTGACTTGGTTGCTTGTCTATCTTTGCACGTCTCGGCGTATTGAAGGATCACGATGAGATGAGTTCTTCAATCGACCGTCGTGAAGAACTAAGATCTCGGTGACTTACGATGATCTAAACCTCGATAAGGTATTAGATGAGTATGAGTTCTTGACCATCACTTTGACTTGTTATGGGTGAGGTTATATGTTCTAACCCAATATTCTCCGCATCTTGGGTGGTGGCGGTGTTTGTATGTCATGCTAGTTATACTCAGATCGAGTCACCGTATCCGTTTAGGATGATGGCGTCCCTTAAGGAGCTCAAAGGTTTATTGTACTAAACCCTGCGCAGTTGAGTTAGCTCAAGTACAATAATAAGGTTGAGTGGTACTACTTAAGGAATTAAAGATATTAATTATTTTAAGCGATCGAGAATGCTATAAATAATTAATGGACGTTCGATATCTTAAATACGGGGATTCGTAATGTCTAAGTGCAAACCCGACTCAACTTCGACAATAAAGGGTAAGTCGACATTTATTCTCTAGTGGCATGAATAAATGTTTATAAATTAATTTATGTTTCGGGTGAATAAAGATAATTAATTTATTTGAGGCCCATCTTTATTCCTTGCATTTGATCCTGGTGGCCCATCCGGGCCGTAAGCTAGGCAAAATCGCCGCCCTATGCTCTACAAGGCAAGGATTTGATTCTCTTTATCCTATAAGGATATTATTATATTTATGGGATATCATAGATCCTTTCCATATAGAATTATGGTAATAATCCTTTCCATAAAGGATTATGGTAATTTCCATATAGGATTATGGTAATTTCCATATGGGATTATGGTAATTTCCATATAGGATTATGGTAATGCATTATAAATATGAGGTAAGAGATTAAATCTAGGAGAATGATTAATAATCATCATCATAATTTTCGAGACTCCCATTGTTCTTGGGAGAGAATTTTCGAAAAAGTGTAGAGAGGATAAATGGTGATTTTTCCGAAGCATTCTCCATAGATCGTCCTCACTCGACGTTGGAGATTGTGCAACCGGGATACAGTCCAGAAGGTCAAAGCACGAGTCTCGATCCATTCCGCCTCGGCATTCAAAGGTAAACACGAGAAAACCCCAACGTGTTGCAATTAATTATAGAGGTGCATGCTAGGTATATAATCAATGTATGGTGAATTAAACATCCAAGATAGATCCTCGGGAGAGGGCTAAACATAGTTTTCCCTATAGTCACAGTTGACTCCAGATGAGTCATCTTCTGCCCCGTGTTGCTTATGAATGAATTTTGCTGCGTCGCCAATTGTTGGTTGCTCACAACCAACTGTTGCATCATATCTTCCAAGCTCTGCTTCTTCGCCTCTTGAATTATTCCATTCTACATAGAGAAGCCTGGCGGAGGTTGCTGGAAGTTGTTGGGGTTGGCATACGAGAAATTTCGATGATTTCTGTTGTTCGGATGGTATGCCGGGTTTTCCCCAGGACAGTTCCTCTGATTGATATAATTCACGTCCTCCGCCTCATTCATATCGACTGCGGCGATGATGTGAGCCATCCGTTTTCTTTCCACTCCTTTTCGAACCGATTCTTGTAAGAGTGAACTTCTCCATAAGATCATCGTGCCAGAGTCGGCTTCACACGAGTCGCCTTAACCACAGTGTCCTCTCCATAGGCCATTGATAGCTATTAGCGACCATCTCTTCCAAAATCCGCTAGCATCCTCCACGCATCGTTCAACGGGCATCCTCCGCCGTTGCATCTACAATGCTCCTCGTGTGAGGTGTCGTTCCACTATAGAAGCGCATGATTTGTTGCTCCGGAGAATCCATCTTGAGGGCATTTTCTCAATAATACCCTGAATCTCTCCCATGACTCGAACAATGATTCATCTCATAGTTGGGAGAAGTGGGAGATCTCGGCTATAATCTTCTGCGCTTTAGCCGGCGAAAAATATTTCGAGAGAAACTTCTCGTAAAGTTTCCCCCAACTGTTTATGCCAGTATGGTCCAGGCTCTTGAACCAATCCTTCGCATAGTTGCGCAGAGAAAATCCGAACATGCGCATCCGGATCGTATCTTATGGCATCCCATTTTGCTTGATGGTGTCACATATATCCAGGTATGTCTCTAGATGGGCATTCGGATCTTCTGTCACTCCTCCTCCGAACTACTCTCCTTGTACCATACTGATCAGGGTTGGCTTCAACTCAAAAAATTTTCATTCACTTCCGAGCCCCATCCACAACCTTGGAACTGCTCAATTGGTGGTCGGTACATATAGTTCAACGGTCTCGTCTCTACAACAGGGATGAGGAGTCCCATGTTCGTCATCTGGCACTGCATCTCATTAAATTCTGCCAGAAGACGTGCAACCTACTCAGGAGGTACACCCCATTGTTTGGATTATTTGCCATATCTTGCCTTCTTCTTTCGTCTCCTTCTCCTTTGGGTATTCTCGATTTCTGGGTCAAGAGGTTGCTCAGGAGGTCCTTGGGACCTTGTGATCATAGATAACGTGGAGAGAAAGGGAGAAATTAGCTCTGGCAAGTAAAACAAATAAAATAAAATTACAACTTGAATTAATAATTCCAAATCGTTAAGTTATTCCTATATAATCTAAACAATCCCCGACAACGACTAAAATTTGACCACACTATTTTCTAACATGAAAGCGTGCAAGTAGATAGGTAAGTCGAGTATCGTATCCACGAGGGGAATGTAAAATCTGTAAGCTAACTCAATAATCCTTCATCATTATCCAAGTGACTGATTTTGTTTTGGAAAAGTTTTGGAACTTTAAATCTTAGATTCAAAGTCAAGAACAAAATAAAGCAATAAAGACAAATAAACAAATACTCAAAGAGATAATAAGACTGAAAGACTAACCCTAGGGATGTATTAATCCTACCCACAGTGCATGTTCATCCTGCATCCTATTAACCAATTTTAATCCAGACAAGATGGAAGATCACATATATAACAAACAATTTCGATTCGACAATTGTGGCGATGAGATTACTAATTCTCCCTATTACTGTTACGTCTCAAGGTTAAAATTAGCAACTCCAAAAAGATCACAAAAAATATGCTTCCTACGAATGTTCCTATCTCAGCTACGACTCAAGGCTTATCCGTATTGTGCATTCAAGATCGATTGACAATTAAAGCTGTTAAGTATTTAAGCGGCAACCGATATGCATCAAGATTGATCGAAATTAACATATAAGTTTTAGCACCAAGAATCACAAATCATTTCTTGGAAGGTAAATAGCAAATAGCGAGGAATCACCACACTTAGGAAAGGATCATACAAACCCAAGTTAGAACAAGAATTTAGCTAGACATAGACATTAAAATATAATAAGAATTAATCATAAAATAAGAATTAAATAGATTAAACCCGTAATGTAGCATTGGAAGAACAAAGGTAGGGTTCACATCCAAACCAGTAGAGAGCGGAAATCTGAATTAAATGCGGATGAAAAGCGTTCAAAGCGATTACAATGCGTAGAATAAATGTGGCACAATGAAAATCTAATGCCTAGATGAAAGTAAATTAAAGCTAGAGCAAAAGTATGTGAAAAACTTAAAAATATCGTGCAAAAATAGGTTGTTTCAGGTTGGAGGCGCGTGAGCAAGCCTATGGGTATATATAGGCGCAGGGCTGAAACCCTAATTCACGCCCAGCCACCTCGCCTCGCGGTCGCGAGCTCTGAGTCAGTCAGTCCTTCGATGCGCTCGCGGTCGTTTGGAGTGCCTCGCGACCGGGCTCGCGATCGCAAGCTCGGTCACTGGTTTTCGTGCGAGCTTTTCGGCATCCCCCAGGCGGGGCTCATGATCGCATCATTGCCTCGCGGCCGGGCTAGCGGTCGCGAAGGTGGCCGCTAGCCCCTATTCTTGTCATCTTTGGCTCGTGCTTCGCTTCATGTTTGTAACAGCCCCTAAATCCTAAGTACGATTTAGCAGGGCTAATACTTGGAATAATAATTAAGGAAACTTTATCCAATATATATACAAGACTCATATGTTGTAAGTATTCAACTAATCAACATCATAAGATAAATTAATTCAATTGCGTGACGTGTGAATACACATATGACGATGTGTATTCAAGGTTTCTAAATATATTGTATTCAAAATGGGTTCCATTGCTCCGACACATCTCCATCCATCATCGGCTCAACTGCACATTTAAAAACAACCATGCGGTGAGTACAAGATTGCACTCGATGGCTCATGCCAAAATAATTTATCACATTTGTGCCCCATCACAATAATAAGCGAGGTTTTAATTCAAAATACTCGTGCTTACTAAATATTTTCTTTCATTTTCCATAAAGATTAAATGCTGTCACAGACATTTTCCTTGTATGTATGATCCATATCCACCACAATAATTCATTCCACAATAATTCCTGCTATTTGAGAGGAGGCCTCTCTCACAGACGCCGTGATCGCCGAGCACCCTTTCAAAGACACAATCACAAAATAATCGGTGCACAAAATCCGTGCCATCACAAAGACGGATACGAATTCTCCATCATTCTTGGGGTACTTGAGAATACGAATTCAAGCATGTCATAAAGTGGGAGCTACCCAACATTATGCATCAACAATCATGGATTTGATACATACATAAAACCTAAACATTTTGGGCGGGTAATTAAATAAATAAGTTCATAAATATTTGCTTGCAATATAGCATCATAAATAAATCATTTGGTAAATTCTACCGGTTTGAGTATAGTAAAGCCCACCTTTACTTTTGAACTTGAATTTCGATATCGTGTTCTCCTGCGGTTGCGTGTGAGCCTTCCGTCCCACCTTTACGCAAAATTTACGTTTAGCACGTTGGCACGCGCCGAGATTTTCAAAGTTCATTCAACTTTGATAAATAATAATAATTGAAGTTTTAATAAACTTTAATCGTCGTTTCAACGCGTATTTCAATAGAAATAATTCTCGTATTTCGAGAGAGGCGTAATATGATCTACGGTCTCATTTTAACCTTTAGGTTAAATAATTAGCGATATAATAACGTTATTCAATAAAATGATTTCAATTATGAAATCTTTTCTCACAATTGAGGTATTGAATAAAAGTGTCGTTTTCACGTATTAGCGTATTTAACGAACGTAATTAAATGCGTCGTGTCGAAAGTCGACCATTTTGACTTTTCTTTAAAAATCCTCAATAAAACATATTTTAATGAATAAAATCAATATAAATCGATTTTTAATCGATTTCTTTTCATAAAGATTTAATCCTCGATTTTTCACGCAAATCGATAAATTTGATTAATATTTTCTTTCAATATTAATCTTTTAATACTTTAAGCATTATTTTATGCTTTTAACGTTATTTAATATAACGTTTCGTCGTAAACATAATATACTATGTTTATAAATTCTCGAAAATTCTAATTATGTCTAAAATAATTTCTAGACATATAAAGTATTATTTTCTTGATTAAAAGGATTTAATATCCTTTATTCTCCAAATAATAGTTTTTGGTTATTTCTCAAATATACCCAAACAAATTTCTAAATTTCTAATTAAACTACACAATGCCTAAACATTGATCTATATCATTGATCTAGCATAATATCCAACATTTTCAATTCACATATCAACAAACCAATCCATATAGCTCTCGGTTTTTAAACAACAAATAACCCAACATTCTTGTAAAATCCCTACAAATTCACATAGTCCATAATCAATACCCTAGATCACTAATATGCTATCATATCATTTAAATAAAATTTGTACATCAATCTTATATTTCTTAAGCATTTTCTGTAATTTCAAATAATTAGCATAAAATTTCCAAAAATTTCAAATAAATCACAATGAGCTCTATTATCATCATTTAACATTTATTCGTCAACAAAATGAACATTATAAATTTGAGCATTACTATAAAAATTCAAAGCATGCTTAACTTTTAATTAATACATAATATATGATTAATCTTAACAATATAAACATTATTATCAAACAACACATCATCTAGCAACATTATCACATTTTTCATTAACAACATATGCATACATATATAAATCAAGCGGTTGGAATTTGAAAATTTTAACGTATATAGGAAGCTCGTTAAATACCTAACCTTTTAACCGTTGTCGATTTTTGGTGTAAAGGATTTATGTATCAATGGTTTGGGGTTTAAAACAAGAACACACTAAGCTTTTCCTTTTCAAAGATTACGGCGGTGTTGTTTGTGAAAGAAAGAGATGTTTCTATGTTTTAAATATCTAATTGCTTTGCACACAAAAGCTAAGGAATTAAAATTGATTACCACACCTATTTAAAGCCTACAATTCTCACGGCAGACACAAATCACAAAAGCAAGTCTTTTGTTTTCTTTGTGACTCATTCTTATACACTAGTAAATGCATTTACTAGACAAAAATAAATTGAAGCAAAATCCCTTAAGTTAATCACTAAAAGGACGTCGGTCATTACACCCACAATTTGCAAGAAACTTTTTGTGACTCATCAATGTTATGTCATCACTTACACACCATTTACTACACCTTTTGAACAAAACAAATAGTTTGACCATTTGATACACATTGACGTCGACAACCACAATGAAGGAGGAAATTCAGATTTTGCATTGTCTACACATGTAGATATATATCCTACACTCTATGCCAAATATATCAATCATCAATTTAGAGTAGTAACAAAGCTTCTTACTTTACTTCTTAGTCAATATAGACGGCACACACACACACAAAGCAATCCACTTGATTTCCAATTTAAATTACTTGGTTAGAGTGCAAATCATCCCACTTGAATCAATTAATTACACAATATGCAAAGCTACAACTAAAACTCACGTAAATAATTTGCTACAAACTTGTTCACGGCATTATTCCATTTAAAAGGCCAAAACTTGATTTTCATGCCATTATTAGGTATATATCATACTATATATCCTAGATGATAAATTATATCATAGGAAAATTTATTGGAATTAATCCATAGGTGAAAAACCCTAATTCTCGATTTAGGGTTTTCGAGAATCTTGAATAATCAAAAATATCATTCCAAAATTTTCTAGCATTAATTCAATGCTAAATAATATTCTAATTATATAAAACAATCATAGGAATTTAAATATCATAATTCCTTGATCATTAGACTTGATTCTCAAGTCATCTCAAAACGTTAACGTTTGAAACGTTTCAAACGTTAAATCTCGACTATCTCAAAATGGTCGTAATAAAGCGATTACGACTTTATCAAATAATTCCAATAATAATGGAATTAAATTCTAAGCAAAACTTAGAAAAGATTACGAGATTTCAATTATCGATACGTAATCGACGAGAATAATACTGGTTGAAATCGTTACATATTCGTATTTCTCAATTCACATTCATTTGTGAATAAAATATAGGAATTTATTATTCCAAAATAATCAAAATCATTATTCGATATTTTATTAATTCGATTATCGAGGCGAAACCCTAATTTCGATTTTTATTATCGTAATTGGGCTTTAATAAATCGGGTATTACATTCCACCCCTTAAAGAAATTTAGTCACGAAATTTACATACATCAAAAGTATGGGGCATCTTAGCACCATAACATCATAAATTCCACGTGATTCCTTTTGTCCATGGTTTCTCCATTGGACTTTCATCAAAGACCCAATTTAATCCTCAATCATTGAATCATACGATCAAATAGTCGTGAGCGTTCATCACAACTCATCTTTGAGTTAAAGATCACGTCATATAATGAATTACGTGATTTGGGTCATATTCATATTTCTTTAAATGCGATACGTGGAAAAACATTATGTACATTCCCCAAATTTTTTTTTTTGTGGAAGTACCAAACTATAGGCTACTGGGCCTTTTATTTCTAGGATCCTCGTAAGGTCCTATAAAACATAATCTCAACGTTCCTTGTACTTTAAACTTTATAATTTCCCTCTATGGAGAAATCTCAAGGAACTTCATTTTCGCATTTAAAATGCAGTTCAGATCTACGCGTACCAGCGTAAGACTTTTGTTTGTACTGAGCTTCTCTCAGTCTTTGCCTTATTTGGCAAATATCTTAACCATTTCATTTACGATGTCAAGACCTTATACTTTCTCTCACCTACTTTATTACAATAAAGTGGTGGTCGATATTCTTTCCATATAATGCCACGTGTGGCTATGTCAATCGTTGTCGACGATTATGGTCGACGTAAACTTAATAAGTGGTAAAACATGTTTCCACTTGTACTTGATTTAAACATTAATGTTCTCATCGTATCTTTAAACATTCATATTGTCCTTTTTATCGTCCATCTGTCCGTGAGGGGACATCTACGATAAGGTTTAATATCGTGCATAACTCACTTTTGGTGAGCTAGCTCAAATTCTAGGGTGGCGGGAATCTCTATCTAAAGTGATAGGTATTGGGACCCCTTCAAAGATACGATTTCATTTATGTACGGTGAGATAAAATTTTCAGATCTCGAGTCATACGGATGGCGAGATAAGCATATTTGGTGAGTCGATCACTACTACCCATATAGTAGTGTTATTTCTTTTATTTGTGGTGAAACCTATCATAAAATCCATTGCTATGTCATTTCATTTTCATTTGTATCTCATTAGAGATTATAACCTCTTATAAGGTTATTGATACAATGCCTTCATCTCTTATAACCGAGACAATGCTCGTCAATGAGGTTATAGCTCATTTCATTCTTTACTATCTAATTTTTCTCTCGTAAATCATAATATACTTAAATGCTGCTTGGGTGGGCGGTATGAGGAATATCATGAGCTTCATTCATGATTTCATTTCTAAGCTTATCATTACTTGAAATATATATATATATAACCCTTCCTTAGACAATATGACATTGTCAGGCGCCTCTTTAAAAACCCTTCAGCCCTTCATAGGTGATAGTTTATATCACAATTGGAATCCTTTACTGATTCGAGTCCTCTTTTCTATCTCATTTTTTAAAGTCTCTTGCTCGAAGAAATAATTCCAACTTTTATGGCTTGTGAAGATCTCACGACTTATTCCATATAGGAAAATGTCTCCAAAATTTTGGTACGTACTACTGCTGCTATTTCAAGTCGTGAGTTGGGTAATTCTATTCGTGAGGTCTAAGTCATCGCGGTGCGTTGACTATCATCTTTCTCACTTTATTAAGTGGCCCCACATTCATTTATCCATGTAAATTTGATTCCTTCAGAAGACATCATGTGTCTAAGGAATATTACTTCTTTAAGTCGAAATTCATATACTGAACTTAGCAAAATTTGTTCGGCTCCAAAATGTCCGTAATACAATCCTTCAATGTTCTTTTTGTTCTCTCTCATCCTTCATATGGATAAGAACATCATTCATAAGGATTTAGACAAAATTGTCTAAGTACAAATGGAACACTCGATTTTTGAGGTTCACGAATAGGGCTGGTGTGCTAGCTTGTCCGAATGGCATGACTATAATCTCATAGTAACCATATCTTATTCGGAACAATTTTGCTTTCGTACATCAGATTCCATTCACACATAAGCCACCATTTACCTATGAGTCTCATATTATCATAGGACTCTATGTCTCTGAGTGGCCTTCGTCAGAATCGTACCTTTCGCTTAGAAACTTGGCTATTTCCAGGTACTTTTTTTTACCTCATATATCCGACGAGCTTTCTCTTTCAGAGGCGGGGTCTGCTGCTCCTGTTATTTCTTTGATTCCAGAAGTGTGTGTTACTTTTTATCAGAAAGTAAGGTCGATTCGATAACGGTAATTCCCCTAATCCTTGAGGCGATAAGATCCTGTCCTTTTGCATTCTCGTCTCTTTCTGATATAATAGACGGCACAGGACGTGGGGCGGCATTTGTAACATCAGGATACAACCATTCCTTATGCCCTGCTGTGTAACTTGCCGGGGACTAGGATAAGTACCCGTAGGTGCCATTCCAAACGCATTATATGTATACTTGAGCCTGTTGACAAATCCTGATAAGTCTGCCCAAGTTTTGGAATTTTCTACTTGAAGAAGATATTCTCTTGATACTTCTTTTGCAAGATCCTGCCAATCTGTTGGCAAACGATGGATAAGTTATTGGATGTCATCCGATCCATCTCTCCATACTAGCATTCATCCAAGATGTAGAAACTCTTCCAAAAACTGTCCCAAGTCATGCCCAGTTTATAATAAGAGAGTCGATACTTCTGTATGAACTCTAACTTGTAGGCCTTGGGATTAACCTTCTACTTGTCGGACTCTCTTTTCTTACCATGTGTAGACAGATAGTTCTAGATGAGCCAATCTTAAATTAAAGCAATTGTGGATTCAAAATCTCGTTGCATAGAAATTCAAATGGAGAGACTATGTCAGTGCTTTTAATCACGTGAGTGACATCCATTTTTGAAACTTCCGTTTCTTGAATTATATCTACGTTCCATATAGATATTATGATCTAACTCATTTGTTAGAACCTTAGGCGATCATAGGCCAAATTTTAACCTCGAGCAACACCTGCGATGGCCATAACTCACGTATAAGTGAAGAGATTTTCATTTCTCGATTCGTTTACCCTGAATTGGGTTCTATCGTTTCTACGCATACTTGTGCGATATTAGAAAACGAAGCACCTATATTGAACAGAAAAATTATAGGTATTCTGAGAAATTTTCTCATATATATCGAGCCTTCACGATTTACGTTAAATCTCCGTATTGGGTGCGAAATATAGGCTCTGGTCTACGGTGTTCTCGTCTGTTCAAATAAACATCCATTTCATACATCATTGTCCTTTCCCTTGGGACATTATGCTTTCTTGCTATGGCCTTCTGTTACTTCTTTAATCATATCCTTCTCGGTGTCAGTACTATTATGCTTTTATCAATAGCATTCTGTGGTTAGGTTTATATCGACCTATCCTTGATATTAATATCTCGATAACCTAATCTCATCGTAGAGATCGTGATGTATCGACACTATCATTCATCTACGATCCGGTATGAATGATTCAATTTCCTTTCACTTTATCAATCTTAGGAATATATCTCATATATCCTTACTTTAAATTCTTTTCGAGAGAAAGTTCTTGTCTTGGCATTTAGTGCCATCGTTTGTAGTATCCTTCGGGATATCGTCATTTCTTCTTAATCTTTATTGATTTATCATGCAATTTCGCATGGGATAAAAATCCTTTGTCCGCTAGGGCGTATTATACTTTTGCTCGACGTCAAATATCCTTACCATTTCTTGACATTCGATGAATGCTTCATTCCCATGTCAGAGATACTTAATATCTCACTTTATTGATCGTCACAAAAGTATGAGGGGTAAGATTTACAATTAGATTCACCTTAAGATTCTTCCATGTGAATCTTTTCATTTGTTCTCTTGAAAACATTTCCTTTGCAAAAGTCTAAAGAAGCTATCTCGCTTGTTAATTTCTAAGACACATAAAACAAGCGTTTTGTGTCAATACAATTAGAGCACTAAGATCCATTTCAAATAATGAATCATTTCTTACTCGCTTCTTTACTTCAAAGGAATTACTTTACTTATCGAAATCATAATATCGTGAAACTTATCTCATATTGTGGCTATCTCATAATTGTATAGCTCATAATTTCTTGACTATTTTGATTAGACTTTTGTCCCTTTTTCTTGAGCATGGTGTCAGAAAGTAATATTACTTTCATTATACTTTGGTTCTTACTCTCAGGACTAGAACCGTCATTAATGTCATATAGCTTGGTAAGGTAGTACATTTGTACACCATAACTTAGATTCAAGCATCTCATCACCATGTCTTCATTTTCAAATCTCTCGCTCGAAAAGTATTTCAAACTTTTGTGATCGGTAAAGATTTCACATCTTACTCCGTAGAGATGATGTCTCCATATCTTTAGGGCATGTACTACTGCTGCTAGTTCCAAATCATGTGTTGGGTAATTCAATTCATGCGGTCTCAGTTGTCGAGATGCATAGGCTATCACTTTTCCACTTTGCATTAACACACAGCCTAATCCATTTTTGGAAGCATCTGTATAGACCACGTACACTTTATCTCGCTTGGGCGCTAATCTGAGGTAGTAGTTAACTTTTCCTTGGCGCCTGAAATTAGCCTCACATTTATCCGCCCAGTGAATTTAATTCCTTTTACGAGTAGTTGGGTTATTGGTCTTGCTATCTTTGAGAATCCTTCAATGAATCTCAGATAGTAACTCGCTAATCCCAAGAAACTTCTAATCTCATTTGTGTCTTTGGCGATTTCCATTCTTATTCGCTTCTACTTTGGCGGATCAACTTTAATCCTTGGTGACACAATGTGTCCAAGGAACATTACTTCCTTTAGCCAAAAGTCATATTTGCTAAACTTAGCAAAAGTTGTTCATCTCTCAAAGTTTCTGACATTATCACGAGGTGTTCCTTGTGTTCGTCTTCATTGTGGATATTTCTCCATACTTGATTTACATGCTAGGGCTATCCTAGTTGTTCACACATCTCAATGATTATGATTCCTCAATCTCATTATCATTGGTTTAACCAAGTCTCAATTACTTGGAATTGATTATGTTCGAGCATAATCTCATTGATTGAGGTATAAAACCGGAGATTAGTTATACGAGATGCTATCGCTTTACATATATATATTCTTTGAAAAGAACATTGTGCATCTCCATTCTTTAGACATGTCCAACCTACTAAGGATGTATTAGGGACAAACAACTATCTTAAAGATAAGTTGTAATTTCTCTCGTTATGTCATAATAAGGGGAAATTATATCCCATGAATATCACATACTTTTCTTTACTTGTACTCTTGCATTCCATACTAAAGAGTATCTCATTCATAACATTTCATTATCATAACAGTCACATGAAGATGTAACTTCACTGTTATCAATATCTGATAAGCCCATCAGGGGTCATTGCATCCATGCGCATCATAGGGAAAATATCTCGTCTCATCGAGATCTTATTTACATCATATCTCCTTGATGTCTGTCACCTTACTGATCTGCAACCTTTAGGTTATCAAAATAAGTTAACCTACATCATACCTGATGTTTATCACTTTACTAATTCAAAACTTAGGTGATAAGATAAATCAACCTTCATCTCACCTATTGGTCTCCAAGATTGAAAAAATTGCATCATGTCGACTTCCAAATGATATGGGTTCGTGATTCAAAATAACATATCTTACTATTTGAATCCATATATTCTTTGAATTGAATAATTTGGGATCTAGGGTCCGAAGACCAGAATGACGACTACTGAGGTTTCTTTGGTCATATGGGTTGGCCAGACCCGTCACAAATATTTTCTCAGTCACACAAGGATTTGGTTGCAAAGGAACATTTTGTAAATTCTTGGGTTGAAAATTTTCTTCAGAAAAAGTGAGAAACTCATGTGATTTCTCAATTTGAACTAGGTCATAGAGTTAAACTCAATGACAGAAATTGGGTAATGAATAGAATTTAAAACTTATATAACACATTACAGGTCATCCTCAAAGGTTCTCATGTGTGTCATAGCGCTTTTCTTGCTACTGGGAATACTACTTTCTAGTATCATTCTAAGATTCTAATCACACTGAAAATTTCCCGTTCTACGAAACTATGAACTAACCTCAACTGACTCTCGGAATTTCTAGAGAAGGAATCAGGGATTTGGTTCTTCATAAGAATTATATTACTCTGTGATAGGAGTACGTAGGTGAAAACCGTTCGTAAATCGAAGCTCTAACGAAGGAGAGCGAGCTAAAATAAAACATTGCGCAAAAGCAGTTTTCTTGATGCCGAGCTCGGGATCCGAGGTCGTAAGTAAAACCGATGTCGGAGTTGTTGCAAGTCATTTTCAATGCGAGGTCATTGCCGAGATTTTGACATAATGATGAAGTCATTAAGGCGGCGTACGCCAAAGCCGAAGTCGACAAGGTCGACGCCGAAGTCGAAGTCGAACAGATGCCGAAGTCGAAGTCGAGGTCGAGGTCGAAGACAATGTCGAAGTTATAATTTTAATTGTCAAGGTCGAGGTCGTGCATACCGATACCGAGGTCGTACATGATGCCGAAGTCGAAATCGATGTCGTACATGCCGACGCCGAAGCCGTAGATGCCGACACCGAAGTCGAAGGTACCGACGTCGAAGCCGAAGCCGAAGCCGTAGACGAGGTCGTACATGCCGAGGTCGTACATGCCGAGGTCGTACATACCGAGGCCGAGGTTGTTTTCCGAGGTGGAGGTGATCTGACCGAGGTCAATATAAATTGGCGAGGTGGATGTCACACCTGCCGTTGCCGAAGTCAGAAGCCGAGCTCGTACCCACCGGGCTCGCTTCTGCCGAGGTCGCACCTGCCGAGCTCGAAGCCGAGGTGGACAACCGAGGTCGCACTGCCAAGGTCGGACTAGACTTCTGAGGTCGGACTGAACTGACCGAAGCAGTAAAATTATACATGCTTTGGTGCGAGCGAAGTCGAGTTCAAGGTCGACTAAGCATGATCGCGAGTTCGATCTTTAAGCGACTCTAACGAATTCTTTGATCACATTTTACCGTTTCCAACGAAGAGTCATAGATGATTTGGAGTCCGCCATGCGTGAACTTCAAAATAAAAGATCATTCTTGTGTCACTTATCGCATAGTGACATTCACTATCTTGACATCTTTTCCAATTCTGAGCTTGAATTTTCTTCTCGTCTATCAATTCGAGATTCTCAGGATGGAATAAAATTCTAATAATCCATCTTCCTATGTTCTTCATAATTGGGATCATGCGTCTTAAACAGTCTACGTTCTTTTAGGATAACATACCCATCATCGTAAACATCTTTGGGATTTGAAATAAAATTTTCAAATATTCATATCAATAAATTTCTATTGATTTACATGAATTCAAACATTTTATCCCAAAAAAATTTGTCCATACATTCTCGTATGACATTATCATACGTTGGTAGCGAACCAACGACTTTCAATCAATCCTCATAACTTTCATTTGGGATGACATAGTCATTAATCAAAACAATATTGAGAATTGAAGAATAAAATTTAAATATGACGAACATAGTTTGTTTTAAACAAACGCATTTCTTGCGAAAAAAATTTCAATCAATCAATAAATCATGGTTATTTACAACCTTTTTCAATTCATTTGTCGATAATGTTCTATCGACACCAAATCAAATTCATAAATCATTTGTCGATAATGTTCTATCGACACCAAATCATTGGTCGATAATGTTCTATCGACACCAAATCAAATTCATAAATTTCAAATTTTTCTTTTCAAAGATGAGAAAATAATTTACCTTTTTCTAGTTGAGCTTGATGTGATGGAGTGTCGGCGGTGTCGGTTGACCTCTAGAAGTCTAGTGACTCAATCTAGACTTAACTACGAAAAGAGGTTTTGGATTCAAATGACGCTCGATACCACTTTGTAACATCCCCTAAATCCTAAGTGCGATTTAGCGGGCTAATACTTGGAATAATAATTAAGGAAACTTTATCCAATATATATACAAGACTCATATGTTCGAAGTATTCAACTAATCAACATCATAAGATAAATTAATTCAATTGCAATGAAAAAGCGTGTGAATACACATATGACGATGTGTATTCAAGGTTTCTAAATATATTGTATTAAAATGGGTTCGATTGCTCGACACATCTCCATCCATCATCTCGCTCAACCCGCACATTTAAAAACAACCATGCGGGGTTGAGTACAAGATTGCACTCGATGGCTCATGCAAAATAATTTATCACATTTGTGCCCCATCACAAGAACACACGAGGTTTTAATTCAAAATACCGTGCTTACTAAATATTTTCTTTCATTTTCCATAAAGATTAAATGCTGCAGACATTTTCCTTGTATGTATGATCCATATCCACTACAATAATTCATTCCACAACAATTCCTACTTATGGAGAGGAGGCCTCCTCTCACAGATACCGTGACCGGCCGAGCACCCTTTCAAGACACGATCACAAAATAATCGGTGCACAAAATCCGGGCCATCTCGGACAGGATACGAATTCTCCATCATTCTTGGGGTACTTCCAAGAATACGAATTCAAGCATGTCATAAAGTGGGAGCTACCCAACATTATGCATCAACAATCATGGATTTGATACATACATAAAACATAAATATTTTGGGCAGGTAATTAAATAAATCAGTTCATAAATATTTGTTTGCAATAAAGCATCATAAATAAATCATTTGGTAAATTCTACGGTTTGAGTATAGTAAAGCCCACCTTTACTTTTGAACTTGAATTTCGATCACGTGTTCTCCTGCGGTTGCGTGTGAGCCTTCACGTCCCACCTTACGCAAAATTTACGTTTAGCACGTTGGCACGCTTTCGAGATTTTCAAAGTTCATTCAACTTTGATAAATAATAATAATTCAAGTTTTAATAAACTTTATCGTCGTTTCAACGCGTATTTCAATAGAAATAATTCTCGTATTTCGAGAGGCGTAATATGATCTGGTCTCATTTTAACCTTTTAGGTTAAATAATTAACGATATAATAACGTTATTGATAAAATGATTTCAATTATGAAATCTTTTCTCACAATTGAGGTATTCAAATAAAAGTGTCGTTTTCACGTATTAGCGTATTTAACGAGCGTAATTAAATGCGTCATGTAGAAAGTCGACCATTTTGACTTTTCTTTAAAAATCTTCAATAAAACATATTTTAATGAATAAAATCAATATAAATTGATTTTTAATCGATTCCTTTTCATAAAGATTTAATCCTCGATTTTCACGCAAATCGATAAATTTGATTAATATTTTCTTTCAATATTAATCTTTTAATACTTTAAGCATTATTTTATGCTTTTAACGTTATTTAATATAACGTTTAGTAAGTAAACATAATATACTATGTTTATAAATTCTCAAAATTCTAATTATGTCTAAAATAATTTCTAGACATATAAAGTATTATTTTCTTGATTAAAAGGATTTAATATCCTTTATTCGCCAACTAATAGTTTTCGGTTATTTCTCAAATATACCCAAACAAATTTCTAAATTTCTAATTAAACTACACAATGCCTAAACATTGATCTATATCATTAATCTAGCATAATATCCAACATTTTCAATTCTCATATCAACAAACCAATCCATATAGCTCTCGGTTTCTAAACAACAAATAACCCAACATTCTTGTAAAATCCCTACAAATTCACATAGTCCATAATCAATACCCTAGATCACTAATATGCTATCATATCATTTAAATAAAATTTGTACATCAATCTTATATTTCTTAAGTATTTTCGGTAATTTCAAATAATTAGCATAAAATTTCCAAAAATTACCAATAAATCACAATGAGCTCTATTATCATCATATAACATTTATTCATCAACAAAATGAACATTATAAATTTCGAGCATTACTATAAAAATTCAAAGCATGCTTAACTTTTAATTAATACATAACATATGATTAATCTTAACAATATAAACATTATTATCAAACAACACATCATGCTAGCAACATTCCTCACATTTTTCATTAACAACATATGCATACATATATAAATCAAACGGTTGGAATTCGAAAATTTTAACGTATATAGGAAGCTCGTTAAATACCTAACCTTTTAACCGTTGTCGATTTTTGGTGTAAAGGATTTATGTATCAATGGTTTGGGGTTTAAAAAGAAGAACACACTAAGCTTTTTCCTTTTCAAAGCTTACGGCAGTGTTGTTTGTGAAAGAAAGAGATGTTTCTATGTTTTAAATATCTAATTGCTTTGCACACAAAAGCTAAGGAATTAAAATTGATTACCACACCTATTTAAAGCCTACAATTCTCACGGCAGACACACATCACAAAATCAAGTCTTTTGTTTTCTTTGTGACTCATTCTTACACACTAGTAAATGCATTTACTAGACGAAAATAAATTGAAGCAAAATCCTTAAGTTAATCACTAAAGGACGTCGGTCATTACACCCACAATTTGCAAGAAAATTTTGTGACTCATCAATGTTATGTCATCACTTACACACCATTTACTACACCTTTTGAACAAAACAAATAGTTTGACCATTTGATACACATTGGCGTCGACAACCACAATGAAGAAGGAAGAAATTCAGATTTTGCATTGTCTACACATGTAGATATATATCCTACACTCTATCCCAAATATATCAATCATCAATTTAGAGTAGTAACAAAGCTTCTTACTTTACTTCTTAGTCAATATAGACGGCACACACACACACACAAAGCAATCCACTTGATTTCCAATTTAAATTACTTGGTTAGAGTGCAAATCATCCCACTTGAATCAATTAATTACACAATATGCAAAGCTACAACTAAAACTCACGTAAATATTTTGCTACAAACTTGTTCACGGCATTATTCCATTTAAAAGGCCAAAACTTGATTTTCATGCCATTATTAGGTATATATCATAATATATATCCTAGATGATAAATTATTCATAGGAAAATTTATTGGAATTAATCCATAGGTGAAAAACCCAATTCTCGATTTGGGTTTTGAGAATCTTGAATAATCAAAATTATCATTCCAAAATTTTCTAGCATTAATTCAATGCTAAATAATATTCTAATTATATAAAACAATCATAGGAATTTAAATATCATAATTCCTTGATCATTAGACTTGATTCTCAAGTCATCTCAAAACGTTAACGTTTGAAACGTTTCGAAACGTTAAATCTCGACTCATCTCAAAATGGTCGTAATAAAGCTGATTACGACTTTATCAAATAATTCCAATAATAATGGAATTAAATTCTAAGCTTAAAACTTAGAAAGATTACAAGATTTCAATTATCGATACGTAATCGGCGTAGAAATAATCTGGTTGAAATCGTTACATATTCGTATTTCTCAATTCACATTCATTTGTGAATAAAATATAGAATTTATTATTCCAAAATAATCGAAATCATTATTCGATATTTTATTAATTCGATTATCGAGACGAAACCCTAATTTACGATTTTTATTATCGTAATTGGGTTTTTAATAAATCGGGGTATTACAGCTTCGATTATCATCTTATAAGCCTACAAAACACCAAAGAGGAACCCAAGAGCAGTATCTACCAAAAATAGCTGAAAGCATTGAAATCTCTTATATAAACGCACTTAACTGATCTAAAATTATCTAAATAAAGCGTGAATAAATAGGTAAAAAGCGCGTTTATCAGTTATGTGCTTAAGGGGATAAGCATGGATCCTTATCCCACATTGATTAATGTACCTTCATTAATTGTCTATATAAGTGGTTCATTGAACACTTAGTATAATTATGTGCACAAGTGATGGGCTGAAAGCCCACGCGCGCACACGCGCACGCCGCCCGTGCCCGAGCCGGGCCCATGTCCAGGTCCGATCCGGCTTCGATTTCGGTTCCGTGGTCCGTGGTCCGTGGATCGTGGATCTTGGTCTTTAGGCTTGTTCGTGGGCTTGTTTCGTAGGCCTGGTTTCCGTGGCCCATTGTCCGTATATTTTTTATCAATGTTTGATCGAGCCCAAAGATGAAGTTGGTCCAAGGCCCAACTCGTGTGGCCCAATCCGTTGGGCCTGCTGTGCACTTGAAGAGACGTCCAGATATGTCCAATGAACCTGGACACACGCGTTGTCCATATTCATCGTAACTGTCGGTAACGTTCTGACATGATGGTTCTACGAGAAACGTGGGTGTAACTCCCACCTTGTCTCCAGAAACCGCCGCGTAACTCCCTCTGCACTCAATGTGGGACATAATTTCGTAACACCCGATATCAATGCGGGGTGTTGACTTCAGCATGCTCCCCATGAGGGGGACGACGCCTATAAATAGGACATGTCTCCCCAGCATAAGCCACCTACTGCACATTTGCATTCCAGCATTCCAAACTCTCTGCATACTTAGCTCGTGTCCAAGCTTTGTCCTCGCCTCATTCCAGTTCGCCAGAGCTCGTTGGTCTGCGGTGTTGCCACCTACGAGACGCTGCCGTTTCATCTTTGGGGACGATACGCCACAACCGAGAGCACTACCGGGACGTATCTCGTCTTGCGGAAAAAGGCCTCCTCGACTCGGCATTAGAATACGATTATCTGTATTTTACTTTTGTTTATAGTTCATTTGTTGTTTGATCTTCTTCTACTTTTCTGTTTCGAGTTGTAATACGCCCGACAAGTTCTGTACTGTTTGTACACATTTTCCAACACATGCTTGGCTTGGAGAAATTGTGAAATGAGTGACCCCCTGGGAAGTTTTCTCAGGGAGCGTATGAGTGAGGATAAAATACACTGAAAAGACTTGTGTTGGTCTGTGGGGTCAGTCGTCAATCCGGAAGCCGAATCGTTACATATAAGCTCAGCCAAACACTCCCTTAGTTGCAACCCTCCATCGACTGCTTTCTCCATGGCCAAAATCGACCTCTCCTAGCGATAGTTATGTGTGTTCCATACGACATCATTAAGTATCAAACTCTAATTGGCCAAATCTCTCCTCAGGATACCTCAACAAGCAGCTCAAGCATTAGTTTAGAGTGAACAATGATATCCCCAAATAATTACTTGACAAACTGGTAATCAACTCAAGTTGGTATAGTCCAATGAGCCCATAATATGTATAAACATGGAAAAGTCCATAATTTTTGTACCTTTAATTTTAGAAAATTGTGAAAGAAACCTCAAACTATCTTTGAATCGGTCATTCCATGTACCTAACTGGAAAATTAGATATTATGTATGTTTGTGTTCCATTTCGAAAATTGTGATACATAGATACCAAAATTGTCAAACATAACGTCATAACGTACCAAAAGTCCGATTTTTCAATTACGGGGCTGCTAAAAAGGAAATAAAATTATTGTGCTTACGACATCAGAAATTGCCTCATCACTTTTTCGGTGCCTTTGATGGATAAATATATTCTTAGATCTTAATCATCTTATACAATTAATTATAAGAAAATCGAGCTTAATGGATTAGTTAGGTTAATACATTCAATAATTTTCTAGAAGGGTTACCGGGAAACCGGCCCTAGTTTATTTTCCGTTGAGTGGGAGTGATACGTGTCGTTAGCTAGCTTGCACGTAAAAGATGGTGTTTCTGTATTAGTTATAAATATATTTCTCTGTTCTAATATTCATGACTAATTTCTTTTTTGTACGTAGATTAAAAAAAAATGTGTTTTTTGTGTAAAATAGTGTGTGATACGAAATTCGAGGTACTCTTTAATGTAAAATAATTTCCTTTTTTGAAAACGGACCAACTTAATGGGACAACCCAAAAAAAAAAACGAACCAATAATAATGGGACAGATAGAGTATAATATATCATTTCATGTCTTGTTTTAATAATGTCTATGTGTATACAATAGATGAATTATTTTAATACATATCTGATTCACTCATATTAGATATAATGATATTTCAATATTATTTAATGTTTGTACATAAAACTTGTATTTAATTTCTTAATAAAATCACAGTAAAGATACAGATACATCAAATATTATAATTTTTAGTATGGAACAATACGAATATGATATAAATAGTATCAATATAAATAGTATCTATGTAATGCCTACACGTGTAACTTTTATTTAATTTTATTATTTAGATAAGTATCTATGTTGAATTGAATTCTTAAATATTAGTTTAATTTAATAGTATTTGTTAGAATAAACTATTATATGGGAAGTATTTTCTTTGGATCAATCTAATATTATACTCTCTCGGTCCTCCAATTTCCTTTCTAATTTTCGTTTTTATCGTCCTCATACTTCTTCTCATTCCATTTGTGGAAACTATCTCCCAAAATACTTCATTCTTATTATCTTCAACAACACTCTTTATTTACATATTTTACTATCTATGACACACCACTATTCCTGTAACACCCTAAATTCAAAATAAAAAAAATGCTATATTTTCTTAAACAGCTAAAATAGAAACATGTCAAAGTGATTTTTTTTCCTTTTATATCTATTGAATTAAATATTTAAATAACCATATAAAATCTCTCAAATAAAATTTGCCAAATAATAAGTCTAACAAACTCAAGTCTAAACTTTGCAGCCAGGCGGCGTCAACCAACAATCCAAAGCAAACTACGCAAGACCTAATAGCATGAGATAAGTTGGAGTTCTAATAACTCAAACCCAACAACGATAATAAAGAAAAAGAAATTAAACAAAATAGCACAAGTATTGGAAGGAACTAAAAGCGACATAACACCACTAGACACACCCATATATACCGCCACGCCGCTCCACGATCACTGACCTGAAAATATTTTAGATAAAAGGGGGTGAGCACAAAAACGTACTTAGTGGTGTGAAACAAGGAATGTCATTATTTTTGTCCAAATGTGAATACATCGCAGAAATTAATAGCCGATCATATTGACCTCACCGACCTAAAATTACGCCTCACAGGCATATCCACTTGCATACTCACGCATGCACTCAATATCACATCGCCTCACCGGCATAGATTATACACATAGCCAATGACTCACCATCAAGGCTCAGCCTCATCGGCTTAAAATCACGCCTCACCGGCATAGGATATACATGGCCTATGACTCACCGTCAAGCTCGGCCTCCGACTTAAAATCTTGCCTCACGGCATAGGATTTATACTTAGCCAATGACCTACCGTCGAGGCTTTCCACTTGCATACTCACCGCATGCAACAAATATCATATCACGATCCAAACCACGATATACACGTTGGACATAAAGAATATTTCTAAACCAATTTCACTTTCACAAAATAAACATGTTTTATTCTACGTGTCGATATGAAATTTCAAAACATGTTTTAACGAGTTAAAGAATATTTCACCCATCTTGTTTTGTCGAGCACAACAAATCCAAATCAATCAATTTTTGGACGAGAGTCCTAGTTGCGCCACACCAACTAGTAGAGAAATCAAGTGATGAAAAAATATCCTTTCGTCAATTGAGCACTGGAGCGAAATATTTTTGTGTGTGTGTGTGTGTGTGTGTGTGTGTGTGTGTGTATATATATATATATATATATATATGTGTGTGTGTGTGTGTGTGTGTTTGCACGGTGAGTGTGAGTGTGTGTGCGTGCGTGTGTGGGCTATGTGAGTGTGTATGCCTTTGAGAAGAGGCGAAGGATATATATATATATAAGCTAACCTAATAAGAATCCTACTTATTGGAACTCTTGCTAATTAAATCTTAATTCTACATAAATATAAAATAGAACTTGGGCTCAACAAAATAATGTTCTACAAAGCCCAAATTAAGGATAAATAATATATTTTGACAATTATATAAGTCCAAAGCTGTAATACCCGGATGTTTAAAGACCAATTTTCAAATTATTAGAGGAATTTATTTCGATGAATCCAAGAATGAAAATGAAAGTCGAGAACTTCCGATTTTGAGTGAATAGAAAATTCTATTAATTTTCTCGCATATAATGGATCATAATAACAAATAATTATGTATTTAAATAAATATGGAATATTAACTAGATAAGTATTACACTAATAAAGAAAAATATATTTTCTCTTAATTATGTTCATTAATTTCAAAAATTTGAGAAAGAAAAAGGGAAAAAGAAAAGAAAAATGATGTGTACATATGGTTAAATTGTGATCAAGTGTAGGATCACTTTATTAATGTGATGAGATGTTATTTTTATTTTGTTTGTATATGGAACATATTTATTTTATGAGATAAGATTAGATAATGACATTTTAGAGATAAGATAAGATGTGCTAAGATATTTTATTAAAGATAAGATATGGTAATTAATGAAATTTGACCAAGAGATGATATTTATCTTTTTTAATGTTTAATAAAGTCATGATATCATGAATAAATAATATTTTGTCTCTAGCATTAAAGTTTTCGAAATTAATGCTTTATGAGTAGATATTTTTACCAAATAATTTATTTAATTGCACAAGCTTTAATACTTGATAAATATCATAGAATCAAGGTCAATCTTATCACCTAAATATTATATGATTTTCGAAATTTAGTGAGAAACGAAAGAGTAGAAGGAAAATTGTTATTTAATTTCTAAAGCTTGTAATTTTCGAATAAAAAGGGAAATTTTGCTAGATTATCCAAGAAATTTATTTTATGATACAAGAGCATTATTTTTATATAAACTTTCATTAAAATAATTTTAGTTATTAAAAGAATGAAGATTTGATAATTTATCCTTAATTTTTAGTTATATTTCAATAACTTCACTTAGGTATATAGAATTGTTCTTAATTATTTTTCCTATGATTTATTCTATCATCTAAGATCTATATTATGTAACATAGCTATTAATTGGAAGAAAATAAAATATGTAGCACACTTTATTCATAATGACCGAAAATTTCAATTATATAGTGTGAAAGGAAGAAAAAAAATTCAATCTTTGTGACATTGATGTACATTATTATGATGTGGAGATATTATTAATGTTAAGATAAGTTGAATTACTAATTAAACAAGTGGATGTATTATTTGTATATATATGGCCGAAAACTTTGACTAAAATAAGAAAGAAAGAATTTTGAAACTCATTGATAGTGATGTTTAATCTTTGAAAATGATATGAAATTAATTAATGAAGTATATGATAAGATAAATTTTTTTCTCATACTCCCACTTGATGACCGAAAATAGAGAGTATAATTAGAGGTGTAAATTGTTGACTTTTAAATAAGATATTTTGCTAAAGTATGATTAAATATCTTATATCATCTAATAAATAAAGATCACTACCTTCTCATGTTCATAATAACCGAAAATTTGAGAGAGAAAAATAGAGAGTGTGTTCTTCAAATTTCTCTTCAATCCTAAGTAGAAAAATGTTATCGTCGACGATCAACTCCGATTAAAAGGTTAGAAATCGTACAAGCTTCTTATTTTTGCAAAAATATTAGAAATTCATCCATGAAATTTTAAGTTATATGCTTTTATTATTTCATGTGAAAATTGAGAAATTTTGTTAAATGTTTAAGTATGTACGATTTAAATCATAATTTTTGGAAAAATATTGGATATTAGTTCATGAAAATTTTGAAAACCATAAGGAATGATATATTGATGTATGAGTTGTGTATGAAGGATATTATGGCATAATGTTGATGTATGATGATAATAATGTGTTGTGTGAATTAATTAGAATTTTTAAATTTTTTTAATTAATGATCCAAAATTTTCGAAAACTATAGTATGAAGGGTTTTGATGTCAAATTTTTCTATGACCAATGTTATTTGATATTATGGATCTTATGTTAATATAGTATGTTAAGTGAATTTATAGGAATTATTGGATAAGTTTTGAAAATAAATTAAAAAGGGCCGAAAATAAAGAAAAAGAAAAGTTAAAAGTTTCAAATTTATTTTATTAGTTGTGATCACATATTTAGGCCCAAAATATGTTTAAGATATGCTATGAATTTATGGGATTTTAAGATGAAGTATAATATGTTACGTTGAAATATTTGTTAAGTGAATTAAGACTTTGAAATATAAAGTGTTATGATTAAAGTAGTTTCATATATTATTGGGCATGATTGAATGTTAAAGTGAATTTATGAGATTTATTGGAGTATGCTAAATAGTAAATTGGAATTAGAGAATATTATGCAAGATTTAATGTTTTATATGTTCTAAGGTGAATTATGAGAAATACATTAGTTTGAAGTTTGAAATAACGTGATTAAAGTACGAAATGCATAAAATATGTTAGTACATGAGTAGAATTATGTTATTTCCCTAGCTAAATGTAAGTTTCTCTGATAGAATGAATAAGACATGTAAGATGGGAAATGAAGCGAGAAAATATTACTAATAAACCAGAGTTGTTGAAATTTCATATTGAGACTATGTGTTAGTGCGCGACGAAGTTAGTTATGAAATTAGGATTGAAATTTACGAAATGATGTGGACGGAAGAAAAGAATGTAAGGATGGAGTATCATCTTTCTTTGAGATCGACGAATCTAATCAACATAATATAGTTGTTAAAGTGTGATAAGAGAATCCTTTAGTGTTAAAAGGTTGATGTTAGTAAGCCGTTGTTTGAATAGATGATTTTCGAGAAAAGCACGTTATGTACTAAATTTCGTTTCTTACGTTGATAAGGTCCGGCTCGAAGTGAAAGAAGGCGACAAGTGATCACTAGTGACATAAGAACAATAAGTTCTTAAGGTGGGCTTTCTTATTTAATCAAAATGAGGCATTCTTCTCTTGGAAAATGGGATTTTACATAGCGTTTACTATTATTACTTTCTTGCTTTTCTTATACTGCAAATGTTTAAATACGATATTGTCTACCAAAATATTTTATGTTTTGTATATATCCATTCGGGTTGGCCGGGCCAACAGGAGATTACGAATTCGGATCCTACTAGTGAGATGCTAGTTAGGATTGTGTACACTTAGCCTCTGAACCGTTCACGGTCGATCGTGCGTCCGGTGAAGGAGGCCTCCTCCGGCGTGTTCCATAGCCGACTTGGAATATACGTTGTAAGAAAACGCTTGGCCAGACAATGTTGCAAAAATGATGAAATATTTTAGTAAGCACAAGGCCTTTCAAATAAAACCCTTGTGTCTTGCTATGATGGTGGCGATCTGATATTTCATGAATAAAATGTAAAATGTTTTGGCATGTGTCCATTGAGTACCTTGTACTCACCCGCATGTTTGTTTTCAAATGTGCGAGGTTGGTGAGTGATGGAGCAGGCGAGTTGAGCGGAAATCCTTTTGTCGACTTAGTATGGAATATCTTTTGGTTCGCGCGAGAATGCATCTTCATATGCATGTCTCACACGTTTATTCCGCTGCAAACTCTTGAAACTATTTTAAATTCTATAACTATGTTAAGTCCTTGAATGTCTTGTTGGAACTTTGTAAGAGCCACTATTTTGTCAGAATCTTCGAAACAATCCTTTATGTAAATTATTTCCTTCTATATCCTTAATCTCGTTTATGCTTCTGCAACATCTATGATTCCTCACATGTGAAATGAGTTGAAAATCTCATTCTTTTAATATTTATTTTATTCAACCCCAAGTTTCGGTCCGATAAGGTAGTCCTTGGGATTAGTCGAACCGATGCGTGACAAAACTTAATAATATTATTTGATAATTATATAAGCCCAAAACTTATTTTATTACTTAGCTCATAATTTTTTATCTTTATAAAGTAATATTTGAAGGCCTAAAATGAATCACGAAGTTCGTTTTCTAGTTATGGGTGCAATTCTGAGACTCCCTCAAGTCAACACAAAATTGAGCATGAAAATTATTCACAAATCCAATGTAAATTATTTAAAGTTTAAAGCAAATTAAATCAAGCAAAAAATGGGACGTTACAACCCTACCACTTAATAAAAATTTTGTCCTCAAAATTTGTCTTACAAGGTGCTATTAGGACGTCTTGTAATATCCCAAAGTTTTAAAGCTAAGTTACGATAATATAAATAGTAAATTAGGGTTTTGTTTCGATAATCGAAATAGTAATTTATCGAAGCTCAATTTTGACTATCCATAATACGAGGATTTTCATATCATATTCACTAATGATTAGTGAATTAAGGAATATAGTTTATATTATTCATTCGAAAGTATTATTCTAACGTCGATTAAATTTCGATAGTTAGCCTTACGTTATCTTCTAAGTGACAAAGCTTAGAATTTAATTTCTTATTAACAAAGAATGAATAAAGTGATTACGACTTTATTATTGACGTTTTAGAGACGATTCGATTATTAACATGTTGAGATGTTTCGAATGTCAACGTTTTGAGACGATTCGAAAATTGAGTATAACGTTTAAAGAATTACAATATTTAAAGTCCTATGATTATTTTATGAAATAAGAGCATTATTTTTATATAATTATTCATTAAAATAAAGCTAGTGATTTAAGGAATAAAGATTTGATAATTTATTCTTATTTTTGAATAAGTGTTCGAAAATTTCATACTGTGACATAGAATTATTCTTAATTATTTTCCCTATGATTTAATTTATCATCTAAGACTTATATTATGTCACATTGCTAGTAAATGAAAAAATAGGACATGTAGCATATTGTGCTACATAGTGGACGAAAATTAGGTTTTAAGGTGTGAAAAGAAGAAAATTTCATCTCTAATGATAGTGATGTATAATTATTATGATGTAGATATGTTATTAATGTACACATAAGATATTTATTAAAGTGATATGTGTTGTATAGTGTAGTGGCGAAAAATTGAGTGTGAACAAGTGATAAAGAAGAAAATTGAAAGTGTAAAATGTTGACTTTCAATTAGATAATTTTCCTAAAGCATGATTAAAGTATACTTGCATCAAATAAATAAAAATCACCCACTTCATTTTAGAAGTGCGAAAGCATGAAAATAAAAGAAGGAAGATATTTTCATTTAGCTTGATAATGATATGTTTGAAAATGATAGGTAATTAATTGGTGATAAGATAATATATATATTCGGTGGTTTGATAATGAGAGGTGTTTATTTCTATTAGGAGATAAAATAAATATCTACCTTCTACCTACAATAGTTGACCGAAAATGTGAGGAAAAATTGGACTTAATGTTGCTTTAATTATAGCCATGTATTATTTAATTATTTTATTCTCTTAACTTAATTACTAAAGTGAGAAGATATAAAAAACACTTCATTGCCTTCTCTCTCTCAATATTGCCGTGAGTTTTGAAGAAAAAAAAGAGTGGAGAGTTCTTCAACTTTCTCTTCAAATCTTAAGCTAGAAAAACATTTTCGTCGATGATCGATTCCGATTAAAAGGTTAGAAATGTCACAAGCTTCTTATATATGCAAAAATATTAGAATTCCAACCATGAAATTTTAAGTTATATGCTATTATTATTTTATGTGAAATTTGAGAAATTTTGTTAAATGTGTAAGTTGTTAATTAAATATATTTATATGATGTTTATAAGCATGTATTATGAATTTAGTGTAAAGTTGAGCATGTTTAATTTTTCTTATTATTTTCGACAATCATATGTTGATGGAAATGAATTTTTATTATTGTTTTGAGCATGGATTGATGATAGTTAGTATTGTTTAAGCATATATGAATTAATTCATCATTTTTGGAAAATATTGGATATTATTTCTTGAAAATTTTGAAAACTATAGCCTATGATATATTGATGTGTGATTGGTGTATGAAGGATATTATGGTATATTATTGTCGTATGATGAAAATAATGTGTTGTATGAATTAATTAGAATTTTATAAAATTGTTTAGTTGAATTGTCAAAATTTTGAAAACTTCAAAGTGTAGGATGTTGATGTCAAATTTTTCTTTGTCTAATTTTATTTGATATTATTGATACTATGTTAATATAGTATGTTATGTGAATTTATAGAAATTTTTGGGATAAGTTTTGAAAAAGAATCCAAAAGGGCCGAAAACATTGAAGTTGTAATGTTAAAGTTTCAAATTTATTTTATTAAATATGATCACATATTTAGTCCAAAAAATATGTTTAAGATACACTATGAATTTATGAGATTTTTAAAACGAGGTATAATATTGTTACGTTGAAACTTTTCGTTAAGTGACGTAAGCTTTTGAAATAAAAAGTGTTATGTGTAAGTTAGTTCTTATATATGTATATTTAGGCATGATTGATTGTTAATGTGAAAAATCGAGACTTATGGGAATGTGATTAGAAATCGATTAGAATTTGAGTATATATATGTAAGTTGATAGTTTTATATGTGAATGTTGAGAAGTATATGTTATGACGTTGAAAATTACTTAGTAAAGTGTAAACTTATGAAATATTTTAGGGCATGAGTAGAATTATGTTTTACGCCTAGTATAAATATGGGTTGCGTTGAATAGATACACTAAGATGTGTAAGACGCGTTAGAGATATAAGAATATCTCTTTTATAAAATCGATTTCATAATTGAAATCATTATATCGAAAATTGTTATCTGAGTTCAATGATTGATCTAAATCATGAGTATGTGCTTGAAGCAAGGTTTCGTCATGATTAAAAGCGAGAAGTTATAAGTTAGAACTTTCGATGAAACGACGTTCTAAATTAGTTTCTTACCTAAAGGTGGAGCACGAAGGTGAGCAATGAAAGTAAAGGAAAGAAACTCATTTTGAGAAGCATACATACTAGGTGGGCTTTTTCTCGAAATGACAAATGTTTTATTTATGATGCTTTCTTCTAAATGAAAAATCTTTATTTATGATACTTTCTTTTGAGAAAATGATGAAATCTTGTTATTTAATTACATGCCCAAAATGTTTATGTTTTATGTATGGATCTATCGGTGTTGGTTCATGACAATGAATGATAATCAAGTTGTTGGTTCGCTACCAACTATGAATGAAAATCAATTGAGATCCTATGCTAAAGGACAATTCTGGCAAGGATTAACGTGTACACTATGGTAGCGCACTTCTTTGAAAGGTTTGCTCGGCCGATTCTGATGTTATCTTGAAAAGGTTTGCTCGGTGGTCACGGTGTCCATGGAAGGAGGCCTTCTACGGCGCAAAATGATGTTATATGAAATGTGATATGGATCATACAGACGAAAATATATGCGGCGGACAAAGTTATGAAAATGATGAATATGTTTAGTAAGCACGAGCATTTCAAATAAAACCTTGTGTATTCTTGATGGGGCGGTGTAATTGATGTTGATAAATGTTTTCGGTATAAGTCCATTGAGTGCATTCTTGTACTCAGTCCTGTATGTTTATTTTTTAATGTGCAGGTTGAGCTGGTGATGCGATGGAGCAGTGTTGAGTAGTAGGAATCTTTTGTCGCTGAAAGTTAGTACCTTGAGTACACATCATCATATGTGTAATTCACATGTTTTCCGCTGCAAGAATACTAAGTTATATGTTGATCAGAGAACTAGATTCCTTCATATCAGTTGAACCCTTTTGTTAAAGTTCTGATAGTCTAGTCTCTAGTATGTAAATTATGTTTGCTTATCTCAAATGCTTGAAGTTCGAAGCTTCACGATATATGTCTCACATTTCGATGTTCCATGTCCTTGTTACACTTCTTAACTCCGTCCCAGTAATAGTCCACGCTAATCCGTCCTTATGAATAGTGAGTGTTACAAAGTGGTATCGAGGCGGTTCATTTTCCTTGAATCCAAAACTTCCTTCAATGTTAAGTCTAGATTGAGTCACTAGACTTGTTAGAGTCGATCGACTATACTCAACACTCCATCACATCAAGCTCAACTAGAATGAGGTAAAGATTTTCTCTGTTTTGGAAATGAAAAGTTGAAGGTGGAAAATGATTGAAATGATGTTTCAAAAGAAATGAAAGTTATGGAAAATGGTTGAGAATGAAAGTTGTGAATGATGGTTGGAATGATGTTTTAAGTTGTGAAAAGAAAGAGATATGAGAAAGAGTTGACAGTGATATGAGAAAGAGTTGACAATGATATGTCAAAAGTGAAATGTTTGAATTCGTGGAATTCAATGAGATTTATTGTTATGAGCGAGTTATGTTATCAATGTTTAAATTCTTTCAATTACAAGTTGTTTATGACAATGGATATGTTATCCCAAAAGAGCGTGAAGGCTATTTAAGGCGCATGATCCCTTTGCGAAAGAACATAGAAAGATGAACTATGGGATTATTATTCCATCATGAGAACAAAACGAGATTGAAATGAGAATTTTGAGTTGAAAAGCGAGAACAACAAAAAAACAAAGGGAAGAAAACCAAAGAACGAGATGGAAATGATGATGACAAGAATTGAATGATGATTTTAGATGATGAATGTCACTCTACGACGGTGACATGAGTATAATCTTTCCTTTGGATGTTCATACGTGACGGAACTCCAAATTGACTATGACTTTTCGTTAGAAATGAAATAGAGATGTAATCAAAGAATCAATTGAGTCTAGTATTATGGTTTACAGAATGAGAGACCACGATGTGGTAGAAATTTTGAAGACAAATTGAAAATTTGGTTATTGATGAATACGAGTAGAGTTTGAGATGTATGGTATGTAGATGACCTTACAATTTATGATGACCCGATTACCGGTTATATGAGGTCTCAAATCTTATTCATTTACCAAGTTACGTCATTGAGTTTAACTCATGATCTAGTTTCAATTGAGAAATCACTTGAGTTTCTCACTTTTACGAAAAAAGTATACAACGAGAAAATTTTGTAAAGTGTCCTTTTGAAACCAAGCCTTCATATGGTGAGAAGTATTTGTGGCCAGTGCAGCCCATATGACCAAAGACATCTCGATGAGTCGTCATTCGGTCTTGGACCCTATATTCCCACTATTGATTCAGCGAACATATTGGTTCAAACTGTAAAAGGGGTCGTCGTGAATTGTGAACCCTTACCTCTTGTAAGTTGACATGATGAGTTTTCTTCAATCCTCGAAACAAGTAAGTATGATGTAGATTGACTTATCTTGTTACCTAAGTTTTCAGATCGGTAAGGGATATACATCAAGTTATGATGTAGAAGTCCTCGATGAGGCGAGATATATTTTTCCCCTATGATACACATAGATATGATGACCCTTAATGGGCTTTCCGAATCTTGATGTGATGAAGTTATACAACCTTGTGAGTGTTATGATAATAAAGTTATGAGCGAGATACTCTTTAGCATTGAGTGCAGAGTAGAAGTAAAGGAAAATATATGATATTCTTGGAAATAATCTCATATTATTATGTTATAACGAGAGAGATTACAACTTATCTTTAAGATAGTTGATTGTCCTTAAGACCTCGTTAGTAGGTTGGACATGTCTAAAACATGGGAGGAGCACGAGACTCTTTTCAATGGATATTTAAGGAATGATAGCATCCCGGATAACAAGTCTCGCTTTATACCTCAACCATAGAATTATGCTTGAGCGAATTGATTTCGAGTATTTGAGACCTTAGTGAAACCAATGATAGTGAGATTGATGGATCATAAATATTGAGAAGTGTGAACAACTAGGCTAGCCCTATTGTTTAAACCAAGTATGGAGAATATATCCTAAAGTCGAGACATGGTAATGAGACACTTGTGCTTAGAACTTAAGTTATGGTGCACAATCGTACTACCCTGTCGGGTTGTATGACAACAATGGCGATTATAATCACGAAAGTGAGGACGAAGCATAATGAAAGCGAGATGATTTTCGGATATCATAGTCAAGAAAAGAGACAAGAGTTGAGAATAGTGAAGAAACTACGAGCTATTCTACTATGAGATAGCCCATGATATGATATAAGTTTGAAGCATTATGACTATGATAAGTAAGGTAATTCCTTTGAAGCAAAAAGTAGATTCTTTATTTGAGATGAACCTTGGTACTCTAAGTTACATAGACACAAAGCATGTCTTGTGTGTGTTGAAATTTAACAAGCAAAACAACTTCTAGAGAAGTTTGTGAGGAAATACATTCAAGAAAACAAGGAAGAGATTCACATAGAAAGACCTTAAGATCGCTAATTGGGAAGTATGTTTATCATACTTAAAGGATTGCAAATAGAGTGAAATTTTGGGTACCTCGACATCAAAATGAAGCAAACATAGAATGTCGAAGATGGTGAAGATACATGGCGTCTAGGGCAAAAGTCGTCGTCCCGATGGACAAGGATTTTAACTTCAGCAAAAACACTTATTTAATCAATAAAGATTAAGGAAATGGCGTATATCCAAATAGGATATTACTAATGATGGCGCTACAAATGCCGACATGAGGATTTCTCTTGAAAAGATTTTAAAGTGAAAGTATATGAGAGATATATTCCTAATAGCGATCTGGTGCTTCACATTCGTTCACCATAAAAGCATGTGTGAACCGCTAGAAATCAAATCGAAAAAAGCAAATCAAGCAATGGTAATCTCTTCACCTATATGAGGAAATATGGCCGTCACACATGATTGCTCGAACTTAAAGTTGGATCTAGGATCATTTAAGGTTTTGTGAAACGACTTGAACATAATATCCATGTGGGACGTAGAAATAATTTTAGGAATGGATTGGCTAGCCGAAAACTATTCCACAATCTTGAGTAAGAAGAGGAAGATTTCATTTCAATTTCTCGGAAAAGAAGTCACGAATTTTCACGGATCAACATGGGAAAGAATGTACCAATTATATCCGCTTTTACTGACGAGGAGAATGATGAACAAGAAAGGATGTCGAGCATTCCTTGTCTACCTAAGCGGAGAAAGCGATAGCGGAGATAAAAAGTAGAGAATGTGGAAATTGTTCAGGAATTTCAAGACGTTTTCCTAATAATTTACTAGGATTACCCTTTGATAGAAAACTAGAGTTCACTATCAACTTAGAACCAGGATCAGCCCCAGTGTCAAAATCACCGTATTGAATGGCTCTAAAGGAATTGGAAGAACTAAAAATTTAAATTCAAGATTTGTTGGATCTAGGTTTTATCAGACCTAGTGTATCACCTGTCTTGTTTGTCAAAAAGAAAGATGGTTCATTAAGAATGTGCATAGATTATCGAGGACTGAATAAACTGACACTTAAGAACAAATATCCACTACCAAGAATAGATGAGTTGTAAGATCAATTAAAAGGAGCAAGTATGTTTTCGAAGATCGATCTTAAATCAAGCTACCATCAACTCAAGATACGACCTGAAGATGTACCTGAAACGGCTTTCCGAACAAGATATGGCCACTATGAGTTTATAGTTATGCCATTCGGATTAAAAAAATGTACCAGCCGTGTTCATGGACCTCATGAATAAAGTGTTCCACCCGTACTTAGACAAATTTTTCTTAGTCTTTATAGACAATATCCTCATCTATTTGAGGAATGAGGAAGTGCATAAGGACACTTGACAACTGTCTTACAGACATTAAGAGTTGAACAACTTTTTGCAAGTTTAGCAAATGTGAATTTTGGATTTAAAAAAAGTGATGTTCCTTCGACACATCGTGTCTTCAGAAGAGATCAAAGTAGACCCGGCAAAGGTTGAAATAGTGCAAGGATGGAAGTCGCCAACAACCCAAAATGAGATCATGAGTTTCTTAAAATTAGCTGGCTACTATCGGGTTTATTTAGGGATTCTCTAAGATAGCAGGGCCGAGGACATAGCTACTCCAAAAAGAATCAAATTTACATGGACCGATGAATGTGAGGCAAGTTTTCAAAAAAAACTCAAGGAAAATTTAACTATTGCACCAGTGCTAGTAGTTTTGGAATCAAACAAAGAATATATGGTCTATATTGATGCTTCGAGAATGGACTAAGTTGTGTGTTAATGTTGGAGGAAGATGATAGCATATGCATCACGACAACTTTGACCACATGAATTTAACTACCCAACTCGCGACTTGGAACTAACAACGATAGTACATACACTAAAGAATTGGAGACACCACCTCTATGAGTGAGGTGTGAGATCTTCACGGATCACAAAGTTTGAAATACTTCTTCAAACAAAGAGACTTGAATATGAGTCGGAAAAGATGATTTCGAATTAGTAAAGGATTATGGTGTGGTATGAATCATCACACAGAAGATGCTAATGTAGTATTTGATGCCCTAAGTCGTAAAAATCAGTCCAAATTAGGATATATCCATACAAAAGAAAGAAAACTCATTGAAGAGTTTAAGAAAATGAAGATAGAAATAGTCGAGCAACCAGAGATGATCATGAGTCGTGTAGCCACACTCATAGTGACATCTGACTTGAGAAAATTGATAATAGAAGAACAAAGAAAAGATGAAAAATTGGAAAGGATACGGGTCAAAATGAGAACAGAAGGGCTGAAGGATTTTAAGGAAGCGCCTGACAATGCCATATTGTTTGAGGAAATGTTATGCATTCAAACAATAATGAGTGAGAAATGAAATCATGAGTGAAGCTCATGATACTCATATACCGCCCACCTAGGCGAGACTAAGATGTATCAAGATTTCGAGAAAATTTTTGGTGGGAAGGAATGAAAGCGAGATGTAGCCTCTTTTGTCGGTATTTGTCTTGTTTACCGGCAAGAGAAAGCATTACATCGGCGACCCTATGGAAAGTTCTGACCTCTAGAGATACCCAGTGGAAATGGGATGACATAGAAATGGATTTGGTGGCAGGGCGCTAAAGTCAAAAGAGTAACTCTTGCTATATGGGTAGTAGTGGATCGACTTCTGAAATGTGCATATTTTACGCCAATTTAGATTACTCATGGATCGATAAGTTAGCTCGAGTTGTAAATAAGGAAATCGTACATCTACATGGAGTACCAAAATCCATCACATCGGATAAAGATTATAAATTTACTTCTAGATTTTGGACTAACCTACAAAAGAGGCACGAGGTTGAACTTTAGCACAACTTTCCACCCACAGACAGATGGACAGTCAGAAAGGACAATACAAACACTTGAGGATATGTTAAGGACGGTAGTGTTGGATTGAGGCACAAGTTGGGAACATGTTTTGCCACTAATTGAGTCCGCTTATAAAATAAGCCATCAAGAAATGATCAATATGGCCCCATATGAGGCATTGTATGAAAAGAAGTGTCGATCACCGCTTCATTGGGATGAAGTAGGTGAAAGAAAAGTTTAGGGCCTAACACCTTGAGTGAAATGATTGAGATTGTCTGTCAAAATAGACAAATGATAAACGAAGCTCGGGAGAGACAAAAGTCTTCTGTGAGATCACAGCGTAGATAAAGTTTTCTTAAGATCTCTCCATCGAGAGGAATTATAAGGTTTGGAGTAAAATGCAAGTTGAGATCACGTTTTATAGGACCTTACGAGATCACAGAAAGAATAAGCCCGATGAGTCTATAGATTGGCACTTGACCAAGTGCGGGAATGTACATAATGTTTTCCACATGTCATGATTAAGAAAGTGCGTGTATTATCGAAACACGTGATCCATCGTGATGGCGTTATTCTTAACCCGGATATGAATTATGAGGAAGAACCTACGACTATTTTAGATCGTAAAGTTCAGCAGTTAAGAAACAAGTCTATACCTTTAGTGAAAGTCTATGGAGATACCATGGACGAGAGGAAGCCACGTGAGAACTTGAGAATGTTATGGCGGAAAGATATCCCATGCTTTTCTAAGGTATGCATTCGGACGAAATTTTTTTAAGGGGTAGAATGTAATATCCCAAAGTTTTAAAGATAAGTTACGATAATATAAATCGTAAATTAGGGTTTAGTTTCGATAATCGAAATAGTAATTTATCGAAGCTCAATTTCGACTATCCATGTCTGAGGATTTTCATATCATATTCACTAATGATTAGTGAATTAAGGAATATAGTTTATATTATTCCTTGAAAGTATTATTCTAACGTCGATTAAATTTCGATAGTTAGCCTTACGTTATCTTCTAAGTGACAAAGCTTAGAATTTAATTTCTTATTAACAAAGAATGAATAAAGTGATCACGACTTTATTATTGACGTTTTAGAGATGATTCGATTATTAACATGTTGAGATGTTTGAATGTCGGCGTTTTGAGACGATTCAAAAATTGAGTATAACGTTTAAAGAATTACAATATTTAAAGTCCTATGATTATTTTATGAAATAAGAGCATTATTTTATATAATCCTTGATTAAAATAATCTTTAGTGATTTAAGGAATAAAGATTTGATAATTTATTCTTATTTTTGAATAAGTGTTTGAAAATTTCATCTTGTGTGAGAATTGTTCTTAATTATTTTTCCTATGATTTAATTTATCATCTAAGACTTATATTATGTCATATTGCTAGTAAATGAAAAATAGGACATGTAGCATATTGTGCTACATAGTGGACGAAAATTAGGATTTAAGGTGTGAAAAGAAGAAAATTTCATCTCTTATGATAGTGATGTATAATTATTATGATGTAGAGATGTTATTAATGTGCACATAAGATATTTATTAAAGTGATATGTGTTGTATAGTGTAGTTGCGAAAAATTGAGTGTGAACAAATGGGAAAAGAAGAAAATTGAAGTGTAAAATGTTGACTTTTAATTAGATAATTTTCCTAAAGCATGATTAAAGTATCTTGCGTCAAATAAATAAAAATCACTTCATTTTAGAAGTGCGAAAGCATGAGAATAAAAAGAAGGAAGATATTTTCATTTAGCTTGATAATGATATGTTTGAAAATGATAGGTAATTAATTGGTGATAAGATAATATATATATTATTTGGTTTGATAGTGAGAGGTGTTTATTTCTATTAGGAGATAAAATAAATATCTACCTTCTACCTACAATAGTTGACCGAAAATGTGAGGAAAAATTGGACATAATGTTGCTTTAATTATATCCATGTATTATTTAATTATTTTATTCTCTTAACTTAATTACTAAAGTGAGAAGATATCAAAAACACTTCATTGCCTTCTCTCTCTCAATATTGCCGTGAGTTTTGAAGAAAAAAAGAGTGGAGAGTTCTTCAACTTTCTCTTCAAATCTTAAGCTAGAAAAACGTTTTAAATCGACTATCGATTAGATTAAAAGGTTATAAATGTCACAAGCTTCTTATATATGCAAAAATATTAGTAATCCAACCATGAAATTTTAAGTTATATCTATTGTTATTTTATGTGAAATTTGAGAAATTTTGTTAAATGTTTAAGTTGTTAATTAAATATGTTTATGTGATGCTTATAAGCATGTATTATGAATTTAGGGCAAAGTTGAGCATGTTTAATTTTTCTTATTATTTTCGAAAATCATATTTTGATGGAAATGAATTTTTATTATTGTTTTGAGCATGGATTGAAGATAGTTAGTATTGTTTAAGCATATATGAATTAATTCATCATTTTTGGAAAATATTGGATATTATTTCTTGAAAATTTCGAAACCTATAGCCTATGATATATTGATGTGTGATTGGTGTATGAAGGATATTATGACATATTATTGATGTATGATGAAAATAATGTGTTGTATGAATTAATTAGAATTTTTGAAAATTGTTTAGTTGAATTGTCAAAATTTTTGAAAACTTCAAAGTGTAGGATGTTGATGTCAAATTTTTCTTTGTCTAATGTTGTTTGATATTATTGATACAATGTTAATATAGTATGTTAAGTGAATTTATAGAAATTTTTGGGATAAGTTTTGAAAAAGAATCCAAAAGGGCCGAAAACTTTGAAGTTGTAATGTTAAAGTTTCAAATTTATTTTATTAAATGTGATCACATATTTACTCCCAAAAATATCTTTAAGATACACTATGAAATTATGAGATTTTTAAAACGAGGTATAATATTGTTACATTGAAACGTTTCGTTAAGTGACGTAAGCTTTTGAAATAAAAAGTGTTATGTGTAAGTTAGTTCTTATATATGTATATTTGGGCATGATTGATTGTTAATGTGAAAAATCAAGACTTATGGGAATGTGATTAGAAATCGATTAGAATTTGAGTATATATATGTAAGTTGATAGTTTTATATGCGAATGTTGAGAAGTATATGTTATGACGTTGAAAATGACTTAGTAAAGTGTAAGCGTATGAAATATTTTAGTGCGTGAGTTGAATTATGTTTTACGCCTAGTATAAATATGAGTTGTGTAGAATAGATACACTAAGGCGTGTAAGGCGTTAGAGATATAAGAATATCTCTTTTATAAGAATCGATTTCATAATTGAAATCATTATATCGAAAAATGTTATCTGAGCTCAATGATTGATCTAAATCATGAGTATGTGTGAAGCAAGGCTTCGTCGCGATTAAAATGAGAAGTTATAAGTTAGAACTTTCGATGAAACGACGTACTAAATTAGTTTCTTACGTAAAGGTTGAGCGAAGGTGAGCAGCGAAAGTAAAGGAAAGAAACTCATTTTAGAAGCATACATACCGGTGGGCTTTTCTCGAAATGACAAATGTTTTATTTATGATGCTTTCTTCTAAATGAAAAATCTTTATTTATGATACTTTCTTTTGAGAAAATGATGAAATCTTTGTGATTTAATTACACGCCGAAAATGTTTATGTTTTATGTATGGATCTTATCAATGTTGGTTCGCCAACTATGAATGATAATCAAGTTGTTGGTTCGCTACCAACTATGAATGAAAATCGAATTTGGATCATATGCTAGAAGGACAATTCTTGGCAAGGATTAACGTGTACACTATGATAACTGTTGGATTTGTATACTGGAAGCAGTTTTGGTTGAGCTTGTATACAATGTTTCCTGTTACCACTATTACAATCTCTATCTGAATTGTTTACTTGATTGCATATGTATGTCCCCTTATCTCATATATAAGTTAGATCATACAATGTGTTGTAGATCACTGAGAAGGTGTATGATTGGTCGAGCTTAATGAGATATAAAAGTATCACGGTGAGACAACTTGAGGACGAGTTGTCGGTATAGGCTATGATATAGATATGAAGTGACTTAACTTGGTTGCTTGTCTATCTTGTGCGTCTCGGCGTATTGATGGATCACGATGAGATGAGTTCTTCTATCTCGCGTCATGAAGAACCTAGATCTCGATGACTTTCGTTGATCTAAACCTCGATAAGTTATTAGGTGAGTATGAGTTCTTGACCATCACTTTGACTTGTTATGGGTGAGGGTTATATGAGATAACCCAATTCTCTGCATCTTGGGTGGTGGCGGTCTTGTATGTCATGCTAGTTACGTAATCGAGTCACCGTATCCCTTTAGGATGATGACATCCTTAAGGAGCTCAAAGGTTTATTGTACTAAACCTGCGGGTTGAGTTATCTCAAGTACAATAATAAGGTTGAGTGCTACTACTTAAGGAATTAAAGTAATTAATTATTTCAAGCGATCAGAATCTTGTAAATAATTAATGGACGACAATATCTTAAATCGAGGATTCGTGAAGTCTAAATCGAGCCGACTCAACTTGGAAATAAAGGGGTAAGTCGGTGTTCGGTTAGCAGGCTACGGTTCTATGTCGAACACGAAACAGAAAAGAAATACTAACGTCCTAAATAAAGGGATGCATCACGGAAAGGGCGAAAGCACGAAATAAAATAAAGCGAGATAAGGCGGAATGCACTTGGACAACAAGAGGAATTGATAGATACACGGAATTGGAGGCGGTGTTCTAGGGTTCAAATCTATCCTCACAACTAATGAATCGAGGACCGGTACACAATGCATAAAACACCCACGCTCTCGCCAAAGCGGTCGACACTAACTAATCTCTAGATTACGTCAACGTTAGACTCGAACTTAATGACGGGGATCTCTCAATCAACCAACCATCAACTCGGACGGATATTTCACTACAAATGCACACAATAGCAAACCACATCCACATATATCAATTACTCGACAACAAACTAATCTCTCGATCACTTTCGTTGTCAAACTCATATTTAATATAAATCTGCTCTCGCATATCTTCATAATCAAATATAAGCACACAATCAACCTACACTATTCTTTCGAACACCATGTATGAAGATCATGAAATAAACAATTTATACGGATAGGAAAATCACAAATCATCAACCCAACAATCACGATTCAAAATAAGAACACCCTAACATGTATTATTCTACAAATCATAATTTATCTCATGGTAGAAATGATTCTAATCCCAATTACATAGACATAATTAAAATCAGGAAAACTTACAACCATTCATAGATAAATTCGTCTTCCAAATATCCGGAATCGTACAATCCACTTGTTAATCCAAGATACAAGAATTAAAAGGAAAGAAAAAGGAAAAGAAAAGAAAAGGGAAAAATCGCGTGCGTGAGAGAGAGTGAGAATGAGGAGGCTTTACGATCTTTTATATTTATAAAACCTCATGAAGCCCGGTAAAAATACGCTAAAATAGGCCCAAAATAGAGTCCGGTAGCGGACGCGACGAAGCGCCGGACGCGAGGACTCTCTGGAGTGAACAGAGACAAAAACCCAGCGCCGGACGGAGCCAAGCGCCGGACGCCAACCCCAGCGCCGGACGGACGCAGCCCGGGGGGGCAACGTGAGGTGCTTGTGGGGGGCAACGCCTCGTGCTTACACAACGTCGAAATATGCCGCTGGAGAAGTGCAGCGCCGGACACGAAGTGGGGAGCGCCGGACGCAGCTGCGCGTCACATTGGAGGCCAGGAGGTGATGAAACGCGCGTTTGGAGCTTTGGAGCGCGCGCTGGGCGCTACCCAGCGCCGGACGGCGCGCAGCGCCGGACGCGTTCGCGCGTACGCGTGCACGACTTCGCGGTTTCGCTCCGTTCTCTCTCGTCCGAACTCCGAATTGCGATCCGTTTGCGCCTACGGACTCCTATCGAGATACTCTTGAATATAGAATCATTCTTGGTAAATAAATTTCATCATATTTAATGTCATTTTTCTGCAAAACATCGAAACAAACCAAATAAGTCCAATTCGATCAATACTAATCAAACCAATGACATAAATAGGGCAAACTATTGAAAATGGCATACAAAAGAACACCAAAATTAAGCACAAAATCATTCTAAACAACTCCTCCACACTTAAACCTTTGCTTGTCCTCAAGCAAACATTATCATCACGACACGAGAAAAGAAATCAAGAAAACATAAATTGAATAGATAAAACATGACTTCACTTCATTCTAGAAATTCTAAACCAATACATTTCTCAACATGATAATGAATCAATTATTGATTGAACATGCGGCTTAATCGAGCAAATCACAATTTTGATCTACATGCATTTAATAATCGAAAAGCCGATTCATATAGATCCTTGCATAACATATCTCATTTTCAACGTAACACACAACTTCGAAACCGGATGTGACGACTCGAGGAGGATTATAGGACAATATTCATTAAGTCGATCCTTGATTGTAAACCAAGTATCTAATGTGGTTTCCATACTATCACTTTTGAGCTTCCATTCGAGAAGCAACATAGAGCGAGATGAGTAGAGCCCTTATTCAACCTTAAGCTCACTTATTCAACCATCAACAACTTTTCCAACCTTTTTTTTAATTTATAACAACTTTTCATATTTTAATTTTTTTTTCGAGATAAGACACGCTAGGGACCATATAAATTACAGCGACAATCAACTACACATATCACTTCATCACAATTTACTTAGGCGTGCCCACAGCTAGATCAATCATTAACAACTATCAAGCCAAGTCACATATCGATAAAATTACAAGAAATCGTTCGGACGTGCATACCCAATCAAATCATGCTCACTCAACTCTACTCGTATACTAGGCGATAAAGCGTACTCAATTCAAACAAAGGTATAAAATGGAGGATGACACACCCAAACAAACACAAGTCAAATGCAAACACAAAGGCGGCAAACACACCTCCACACTTTAGACAAAAGCCGTAAATGTAAAATGTAGAAGTGAACTTCACGAAATTGAAAAGCATGTCGGCGAGTGCAGCGGTGGCGTCGTCCGATGGGCAGTGTTCATACCATGCAACTCGCCACAATTCTCATCTCACTTATTAAAAACCTGAAAAGAAAAGAAAAGAAACAAAACAGAAAAACAATAAAACTCGTGGGTTGCCTCCCACGCAGCGCTCGTTTCAATGGCACGAGCTCCACCAATGAAAACGGACTATCCATAGTCCTTCACCTGCAGGAATACCATCTCAACCAGAGCATCAGTAGTAACAATGTAAGCACAAAGGGCGGTCGAGGTAGCAATTAATAAATCAATTAAATTCAAATCAAACATCATATTCTCCAAAGAAAAGTAAATAACTTCAACTCAAAGCATAATACTTTGGAGAATTAGGATCTTGAAAAACTATAGATGCTACCTCAATGCATGTCTCTCTTCATCCTCTAACCGGTTCGGGAACATATCGAGTTGTTCATGGTTAGTCGCGGTTTGATGAAACCTTGACTCTTTAACATCCTCTTCATTGGTTCTTTCCTCAACTTCATCATCTTAGTAGACTATGATTGAAGAAGTTTGCTCCATTGTCACGGCATCTCCACACTTTGGTTGTGGACCAATTCTTCCACTATCCGGCTAACCGGTGACTTGAGTCTCTAAGCGATCGATCGATGTTTCCAAAATCTCGAACCTTTGTTGACTTATGCGTATGAGAGGCGTCAATGTGTCTTCAATGTCGGCTTCACGGTGACTAAGCTGAATGAAAGCACGCAATGACTCCTCCAATGTCGACTTCACCGGTGACTTGCACGAATGAAAGCCTTTAATGATTCCTCCAATGTCGGCTTCACCGTGACTCGCTGAATGAATGCTTGCAATGACTCCTCCAATGTCGGCTTCACATTTGTTGTTGGAAGAAGAGGTCACAGCGATATGAAGAACTCTGTGGATGCCACGGTAGGGATCATGGGCTTGATGCTCACGACTGACGGGTATCCTCAAAATAGTCGAATTGGGCTCCTTCTTCAAATGAAGAATTTGCCCAATCGACGAGCTTCCTCCGGGCACTGTCGACCATATTCGTATCGCGGTAACCACGCATTAAAGACACCAACTACAAAAACAAGATCACACGCACGGTTGGAGAAAATAGAAACAAAGAAAAAGAAAAAGAAAGAAATAAAAAGAAGAAGCACGGGGGAAGAAACAGAAAAACAAAAACGACACAAAACCAAAAGCCTAAAGCCTTCCCCGGCAACGGCGCCAAAATTTGTTCCGACCAAATTGTTCTTTTCGATCGCCGCAATAGTACGAGGTCGCATAGAATTGTAAGGTCGACCCAGTCGAATCACTCGAGGAAGGCGCGAGGCTACGGTTCTATGTCAAACACGAAAGCAGAAAAGAAATACTAACGTCCTAAAATATGGGATACATCACGGAAAGGACGAAAGCACGAAATAAAATAAAGCGAGATAAGGCGGAATGCACTTGGACAACAAGAGGAATTGATAGATACGGAATTGGAGCGGTGTTCTAGGGTTCAAATCTATCCTCACAACTAATGAATCAACGACCGGTACACAATGCATAAAACACCCACGCCTCTCGCAAGCGGTGACACTAACTAATCTCTAGATTACGTCGGCGTTAGACTCGAACTTAATGACGGGGATCTCTCAATCAACCAACCATCAACTCGGCGGATATTTCACTACAAATGCACACAATAGCAAAACCCTATCCACATATATCAATTACTCAACAACAAACCAATCTCTCGATCACTTTCGTTGTCAAACTCATATTTGATGTAAATCTGCTCTCGCATATCTTCATAATCAAATATAAGCACACAATCAACCTACACTATTCTTTGAACACCATGTATGAAGATCATGAAATAAACAATTTATACGGATAGGAAAATCACAAATCATCAACCCAACAATCACGATTCAAAATAAGAACACCCTAACATGTATTATTCTACAAATCATAATTTATCTCATGGTAGAAATGATTCTAATCCCAATTACATAGACATAATTAAAATCGGAAAACTTACAACCATTCATAGATAAATTAGTCTTCCAAATATCCGAATCGTACAATCCACTTGTTAATCCAAGATCTGAAATTAAAAGGAAAGAAAAGGAAAAGAAAAGAAAAGGGAAAAATCGCGTGCGTGAGAGAGAGTGAGAATGAGGAGGCTTCGATCTTTTATATCTATAAAACCACCGTGGAAGCCCGGTAAAAATCGCTAAAATAGGCCCAAAATAGAGTCCAGTAGCGGACGTGAGGACTCTCTGGAGTGAACAGAGAGAAACCCAGCGCCGGACGGAGCAAGCGCGGGCAGTGGGAGATTGCCAACCCAGCGCGGACGGACGGCGCGGACGCCGCAGGGGCACGTGAGGTGCTTGCGGGGGGCAACGCCTCGTGCTTACACAACGTCGAAATGTGCCGCTAGAGAAGTGCAGCGCCGGACACGAAGTGGGGAGCGCCGGACGCAGCTGCGCGTCACGTTGGAGGCCAGGAGGTGATGAAAAGCGCGTTTGGAGCTTCAGAGCGCGCGCTGGGCGCTACCCAGCGCCGCGAGCGGCGTCTTGCGACCAGCGGTTTCGCTCCGTTCTCTCGTCCGAACTCCGAATTACGATCCGTTTGCGCCACGGACTCCTATCGAGATACTCTTCAATATAGGATCATTATTGGTAAATAAATTTCATCATATTTAATGTCATTTTCTACAAAACATCGAAACAAACCAATTAAGTCAATTCGATCAATACTAATCAAACCAATGACATAAATAGGGCAAACTATTGAAAGCGGCATACAAAAAGAACACCAAAATTAAGCACAAAATCATTCTAAGCGATTGACATTTATTCTCTAGTGGCATGAATAATTTTTATGAATTAATTTATGTTACGGGTGAACATAAGATAATTAATTTATTTGAGGCCCATCTTTATTCCTTGCATTTGATCCACAGGTGGCCCGTCCGGGCTGTAGCTTGGAGAAATTTTGTCCACCTCCTTGTAGAGTCCTCTTGGGACTTTGTTTAGATCCTCTCTATCTTAAGTGATATTATTATATTTATTAGATATGCATAAATCCTATCATGATAGGATTTAGGGTTGCATTATAAATATAAGGTGAGATAGAAAATCAAAGCTGATCCTCAAGCTAATATTTTCGAGAATCATACTTCCTCAAGTTGGGATTTTGGAAAATTTTGAGAAAAAGAAGGAAGGCAAATTTCTATAGCACTCTCCATAGATTGTCCTCACTCGGTATTGAAGTTTAGGCAATCGGGATACAGTCCAGAAGATCAAAGCACGAGTCTTGATCCTTTCTTTCCCGATAGATTCGCAGGTAAACACGAGAAAACTCTACGTGTTGCGATTAATTATATAGGTGCATGCTAGGTATATAATCGATGTATGGTGAATTAAACATCGAGATAGATCCTCGGGAGAGGTTAAATTGATTTTCCTACAATTGGTATCGAGCCTAGGATCGATATCTTGGCTCTGTTGGATTAATTCACGTTTGATTATAACGTGCGTAATGAATTAATTGTGAATACATGGTTCATCGTGGCTCGTTTATTTTTATCGGATTTTTTGTTTTCAACACGAGAAAATCGTGGTTAGATTAGATTTTTCTTGTAAATCTTATCTGTAAAAGAATAACGATGACGAAAGGCGTGAAGAGCGAGGCAGCGAAGCACGTCGGAAAAAGCTGGGCCGCGGTGCGAGCACGGTGCTCGGTGCCATGCGCGCGTTTTTCTCGGCGACACGGGCGGACAGGGGCGGCGGCATGCGCGGATGGACGACATGCCTCGGCGGGTCGCGTGGCAGCAGCCTTCGGCAGCGCCTGGACACGCCTCGGCAGTTAGCGTACCATCATCAGCAGCACAGGCGCACAGGGGTGCGGGTTCTCGGCACCGTTCGGTGGCATCAGGCGTCTCGGCGGTCGCCTCGCGCGGTCGAGCGGCATCGGCGAGGTTGGACAGCACGGCTGATCGAGCTAAAAGCACACTCAAATTCACTCGCAATCGTACGAGGTAATTGTAGCGTGATAATTTGCCCAAGTCGTCTCTCAAGGAAAACTTAATAGGGCTTATTGTTCATGTCATACACATAAGCGATAAAATCTAAACATTCTAATACGAAGGGGTTTTGAAACATACGGGGAATTGAAATACGAGAAATAAAGAAATCTAAGCTAGGGTTGTCAATCCCGAGCTAAACTAATAAAGCATTAATCTAAACCAGGGGTTGTCAATCCCCGGTTGAACTATGAAAGCAATAAAACGAAAGCAATAAACAAAAGCAATAGCAAACCTATTCTTAGGGTTCGTCAAGCCCTAATCTAAGTCTACTTCTAAATAAACCATAATCATCAATCAACCAACAAGAACAAGAATTAATTGAAAGCAGGAAATCATATATCAAATCGAATCCAACAACAATCATAAAGCGAAATCACAAAACAATAATATAAATCAAAGGAGCATGAAAACAATCCATTGTCACTATGGAATTGAATTCAGCGAAATCATCAAATAATAATACTAAGAACTTAATTCCAATAGGCGATAAATCAAAGCATAAATTGAGCAGCATAAAACGTTAAACTAAATTATTCAATCGATAAATTAAGAACATGAAAGCGATCTTGAATTTCTATCGATGTCGTGTGGAAGAACTCCGGGAAGAAATTGGCGAGGCACCGAGAAAAGGACTACGAACAAAATCGAGGCGAGAACTACTGCTTTGACCTAAGCGCGTATATATATATATATAAATATTAGTGGCGCGGTTCAAAGTGGCCTTGAGTTCAACAGGTGTTTTATTTGGAAGGTGGTTGGTTTAAGATGGCGCCAGCTCGAAAACATTACATCTCGAAGCGAGCGCCGTTTGCGGAGTGGCGCGAGAAGTGGTTGGCGGGCGTTGGGATCGGCGCGGTTGGAAGCTTCGAAGGAGGCCAGGAACCTGTGGCGGAGATCTGTATTTGGAGGTGGGAGTGCAGCGTCGGTGGGGTATCGGGAGGCGGCTGGGCACTGGGCGATGCCCAGCGTCGGATGGGATGCAGCGTGCGTGGCGGGAGGGGCCAGGTGACGAGTTGAGCACCGGTTGACACGGTAGTGACGCCGCAGTTGTCTTGCGGAGGCTGCGTGAGACGAGCAGCTGGATAGGTTCTGTGGAAGCATGGCTGGCGGCGCCGGTTGTATGATAGCGCCTGTGGGGTTAGGCGATGGCGGGCGCTGGTTTCCAACTCGGACGAGCTCTCAGGGGAGGAAAGATCTGCGGCGCTCGTGGTTGAGTGTCGGATAAGCGAGCCTTTGTTGGACGGCCTTTGATGGCCAGGGATGAGGCGCGTGCGGAGAAGTGCGGTCTTTGGCGGCCGGTGAGCCTGCGCTCGCTTGGCAAAAGGTTGAACACGCGGAGAGGCAGCAGGGTGGCAGCGAGGTTAGGCGGGCGTCTGCCCTGGCAGTGCGCGTATGGTCACAGTCGACGGGGTGCCGTGCGACTTTGACTATTCGCCCGATTCTCTCGTCGAACTCCAAGTGGGATCCGTTTTCGCCTACAAACTCTGTCGAGATACTCTTCAATGTAGTTTATCCTTGGCAGATCTATTTTCATCTATTTAATGCCATTTTCCTACAAAATATCGAAATAAACCAAGTAAGTCCGAATCGATAAATAATAATCAAACCAACGACATAAATAGGACAAACCGTGAAAACAACATGCAAAACAATACCAGAATAAGCACAAATTAATACCAAACAACGGCTCGTGAGCGGTGCGAGCGCGCCCGGTGGATCTCGGCGAGCGGCGAGGCGAGTGCGTGTTTATCGCGGGAAACATCAGCAAGCCTCGGTAGTGTTCGGCGACAGCGCCTTGGCGGCAGCGCATACGGCGTGCGGAGTTCGGTGGCGGCTTCGATAGCACGGTGATGATGGACGTGCGATTCTCGTCGCGGAAAACCTCAACGCCGGTTTCTCGGCATGTTGGGTGGCGACGCGGGCGCGCGATTTTCACCTTGAGATGTCGACGGCTCGGTGGGAACTTCGCCCGGCTCTCGGCGCTCGGTAGGGGCTGGCGTGCGGCTGACGGCGTCCGGCATTGGCTCTCGGCGGGCTCGGCGTCTTCTCGGCGCGGGCGGCGGGCGGCGGCAGCGGTGGGCGCTCGCATGGGCTGTGCCCTAGCCACCCAGCTATATATCTTGACCGGCCCGATTCGTTTGGGCCGGCCGTGATTCGGCCACGACCGAATTTTGCTCGGATCCGATTTTCGACCGGTTCAGTTTTTGACCATGTTCGGCCCGATCCAGCTGTTTGATAGTTTTGATTTTTTGGCCCAAATCGGTTTAATGAATCTGGTCGGTGCCGTGCCGCGAGGTCCGTTCAGATTTTATTGAAGAGCTGTAATTTGCAAATTTATGTAATAAATTAGGCGGGAATCTGAGGATCACGAGTGGGCGCGATGAGCGATTTTATTTTATTTTTATCGTTAAAAGCATGTTGTGGATGTTTAAATTATCGAAGCATGCTATGTATGTTTAATTACGTAGATAAACATATTATATGTTGTCGTGCTTGGATGCGCATAGTAAGCATGCTAGGTTTATCACGTTTTCAAGCATATTTTAGAATTACATGAGCATGTTTTACATGTTGAGTTCTATAGAAAAGCATCTAGGATTCGTGATCTGCATGGACAAACCTTTTTAAATAAAAACTAAGCAGAAATCCGACATATTAATTTCTAAAATTAAAATGTCGAGACCTCCCTTTTTGATCTCTAAACAAAGTGATCGCATTTGTGAGTGGCGATCCACGCGTGGCTTGCTTGCTTTGTTTGTCATAAGTTTGTTAGATGAGATTTCTAAATAAAACATTTTAATCTATTAAAGTGGGAGTTTCGTATGGCGATCCACAGCGTGGCTTGCATATCACGATTTTCATAAGTTCTCTAGAGATAGATTAAAATGAGATAACAAAGTAATTTAGATTGGAGCGGTTTGGTCTGAGTAGTATGCGGTTCTAAGAATTCATTTTCTCTTGTTAAAATTGTGGTGATGCTTAGACATCACCTCGAATACAACTTCCATGAAGTCCCTTCTTGTGATAGTGATGTGGTGCAGTAAGGTCCGATCATTAATTTCATTTATCATAAGGATAAGTTGACATGGATTGAAATTAAGCGACTAAAGGTATATTTTAGTGCGGTCGGGGATTCATGTGTGGCGTCCACAGCGTGGCTTGCATGTGAAATTCCTTGGGCGATTGGAGGTTTCAATTAATATTGTTTTGTTAAAGGTTCAATATTATTATTCACGAATTATGTGCGATCGTATGCTTATGTGTTTACATTATTTTTGAGATATGTCTCTTACACGATTATCAATATGCTCGCACAAAATCCTCTATCGGTCCAAATTTTATCAGTGGAAGCGAAACATGGAATATGTTCTTATCGTTGAAGAACACATGTTTGTTCTCACTACTCCCAAACCAATGCCCTGCGGCGCGTCGACTAATGAGCGGCGAGAGTCAGCGAGACTTTGGCACTAGTTAAACAATATGACCAAATGTTATATGATGACTACTATGTCAAAGGCTTGCAGTGCTGATATCATTCGATGGTGAGCGGCGAAATATGGTCAAGTCTTGAGAGTAAGTTTGGGCGGTCGGGCGACGATCGCTTCCACTGATGAGAGAAATCTTGGCATGTAAGATGGAAGAAGGAAGTTGGGTCCATGAACATGTCTCCACATGACTCGTCTCATGGATAGTCTTGATCGGTTGGGAGGAGGTATTGGCGTGAGCGAGGTCGATATCATCCTCAACACCTGCGCCAGTCTTTTGAGAATTTTAAGCGTGAATGCGATCATGAGCAAGACCGGTATACACTTAGTCGGTTGTAATGATCTCGTGGCCGCGGAAGGAGTCATGGGCGAAGGAGCACATGCCGCTTGCTACGTCTAGGGGCCCAAATTTTCCGTTGAAAAATGGAAGAAGAAAAGGGGCACCAAAGGTCTTTGAGGCAAAGGAACGATGGGAGTAGTGGGGCGAGAACATGAATGCCCTTTGGAGGCAGAAAAAGCCAGGAGGAGAGGCAAGTGCTTAGTGTGGTGAGGCGGGCATTGGAAGGCCAAGTGCCCTATGCTCGAGGCTCAGTCGCCATTTGCTTTAATGTGAAACATGTTTAGCGACTTGTTCTACTCATTCATGGGTAGTAGATATGGGTGCGGTGATCATGTTTGTTACACACTTGCGGGGTTCACTGCGGACAGGGAGCTACATGATGGCGAGATAACAATCTCCATAGGCAGCGGCGAAAGTCGAGGCCGTTGCGGTCGGAGATGTTACTTTATGTTTGATAGAACAATTTTAGTTTTAAAGGCGTTTTATATGTGACGGAGTTTAGTGGAACCTTATTTTCGTTTCAAACTATTTATTCATGGATATTGAGTTGTTTTTATAGTGGTGTTTCTATCATAAGGAATGGCGAAGTTATCGTGGTGGCACTTTATATAATTAGCTTTATACTATTTCGCAAACATAATACCTTTAATTATGTTGCATCTACATCAAACTTTAAAAGAAAGTTTTCTTTGAGATGACACCACATTTCTATGGCATCTTAGATTAGGTCACATTAATCTAAATAAGATCCAGGCGGCTAAGAATGGGCGTTGGGTGATCTCACGGTTACTCCGTTCCCGATCTGCGAATCTGTATAGAAGGAAAGATGTCGACCGGACCATGAGCGAAGGTTATAGAGCGAAAAGTGTTGGAGTTGGTCCATTCGACCTCTGTGGACCTATGTCACACAAGCTCGTGGAGAATGCGGTATTTTGTCACTTTCATTGGCGATTACTCAAGGTGCGGATACATATACCGCTCACCGCATAAGTCTGAATGCTTTGAGAAATTCAAAGAATTTAAGGCGGAAGTGGAGGCGAAAATTGGTAAAAGTATCGAGTCGCTGCGGTCGATCGCGGTGGCGAATACCTCGATAACGAGTTTATGGACTATTTTGTGACGACCCGACTTCTCGAGGAAGTGCGGATCAAGCGGATCGCCATTGGTATGACAATGCGGTGGATATACACATAACTAAATCAATCGATTAACCAATCACTACGAATAAATGCATATCTTTGAAAGGAATAAAATTTTCGATACAAACTCAGTCGCGAAGGACTTGCCCAAAGGTTCAACGTTGAAATATAGCCAATCGGGGCACAATTCGAGCGAGTAAGACCTCAAGTTCAATACGATATGGCGGTTATAATCGAGAGACACCCAAACAATATCGGAGATAGCGGCAATAAGCGTGTGGACATGCGTATGACGATACATGCCCAAGGTTAGAAATCGCTTTACATTAAAGTAACAAAACAAGCGCCACTTTGCACCTCATAACCATCATCAATCCTTGCTCACACCTGCTCATCAAAAGCGAGATGCGGGGCTAAGTACAAAAGTACTCGGTGAACTCATTCTGAAAACATTTTCTTTGTAAAAGTTATTGAACTTCCACAATAGCACATGAGGATTTTAGTTAAAGACTCGTACTATCAAACATTTATCATTTTCAGCGTCGGGCGACTATTTCATCGTTGTTCCATATCGATCATTCATTCATTCATTCCATTCGCGCACTATAGGGTGGCCACCTACACATAGTCTTCGTGATCGGTCGAGGTAGCTAACCTTAACACACACGTCGCACGTGTACACAATCCGAGTTAGTCCTTAACTAAGTCGGTCCGATCGTTACACTTTTGCGTTGGTGGACCAACTCGTTCACATTCCATTGGATATACCAATCTCGAGATAGGATCACAACAAAACATAAACATTTGGCGGTCGATAACAGTTTATGTAATAATATTTTATAAAGCTTTTGTAAATCATTCTTTGAGATAGACATGCATATCGTTTTGCTTCAGAGAGTCCACGCTAATCGAGCTAATAGTTCTAAGTGAAGCGGGGTGAGTGTCATTGCTCGACAACTCATGCGGTCGAACCCTTCATAAGAAAATAGCCGTTCTTAGATTCTTTCTATCGATCGAGATATGGTTTATAAATTATGACTTAAAGTTCCCGATTAGGGTTTCTTTATGATTTCATGTGATGGTCTTAAGATAATTCTATTATCTTACATTCTCAATTTCAAGCTATATTACTTCATCATTCATAGATGAACCTCAACTTATAGTCGTATACTCAAGTCTATCCTCGACTCTTAACCTTAGTGTTCTTCTAAGCGTTATTCGTTATAGATTGTCGTAATCAAGTTATGATTGGTATATTAAGATATTCTCAAGCCACTAACTAGACTTAAAATTATAGTTACGTCTAGTAGGTTATGCTTGACGACTTGTCGTATTAACACTGACGAATAAAGGGAGTCGACTTATGACTCAGTGATCACATGCTATCATGTAAGTAAGTAAGTACTTAGGAATAGATGAATTTCTTGAGAATATTGACTTGACCTTTGAGACGTAAGGATCGACGTCTTATGTTGAATCTTTGTTTACTATTCGACATTGTTTATTTCTCTTAACTCGTCGAAGATTATATGTCGTATAATCGCTATTAGTTGTCGAGTTGTCTTAACGCTCAATATATCATCGTATTAGGTTGTGGTTGTTGAGTATCAGCGTTGTGACTCGACTTTTGTTTCTTTAACTTAGGAACTCACGTTTGAATATCCTATTATTAAGAAAACTCGATTTGTGTCTAACTTGATTCTCATTAATTCCTTCTTAAGTTGTCAAAATTAGTGGCTTTCCTTTGGATTCTCGTACATAAAGTATTATATTGTTTACTTTTGGGGTTTTGTTTATCGGCACAACATAAACATAACCATCTGACCTATCTGATACCATACCTGACATATACTAAATCAAGCATTAGGAAACCCAATTTTAACATAATACATTCGTTGTATATGTGTGCATAAGTGTTCCATTCATTCATCACAATCACAACCATTTATTCAAGCTTATAGTTTAACTATCATAGTATCATTTAACATTAGAATTAAACTTCATACTTAGTCATTTTATTCGTTTTCGATAATTAGCAACAATTAGCATATGTATCCAATAAATTCAATAAAATCATGTTATACTTCTATCATACTATAGAATTTAATTACCAAGTCAATATCATCATATAAAATTTCAAACCATAGGTTAAAAACCTCAAAGTTTTGCGATAATGAATTAATGAGCATTGGTGTTGAATAAATTCCACAAAATCATATAATGCTTATATCATATACTAAACATGAAATATCATCTCATATCATACATTAAAATTTAAAACACATGCTCATTTACCATATAATGTTTGCGGTAATACTACTACATATATATATAATAAATTCCATTTACTTCTGATATGTTTATATATGAAATAAACTTGTAATACTAACATTGAACATCGACCAATATTTATAATATCACATATCATATTATTCTCAACAATTAAAATCAAATAAATCTAAAATATATATATAAAGTTTGACCTTTTCATAAAAATAGGGTAGTGTCTCAAAAATTTCAAGATTAATATATGATGTTCATATCATATATTAAACACTATATCTCAACTATTTCTCAACAAATAAAATCAAACAATGGCTTAAAATACTTAAATAAATTTTGCCCATTTTTGAAAAATAGTAGTGTTCAAAATTTTAAGATTAATATATGATGTTCTTATCATATATTAAAAACTATATCTATTATTTCTCGACAAATAAAATCAACAAAATCTGAGAAAAATCGAAAATATTCGAAAATTACCATATTTATTATACATGCTCCTAATACATCAACAAGCAACAATATCAAATAATATTCACAAAAGCTTGCTTTATCACATATAAAAAGAAATATAACATAAATCGAAAATATTAAACATGCTCAAAATTTCCAAATTTTAACTACAGTCTTAGAACATATTTCTAAGCATATTTCATTCATGGCTTGAGAGCATTTGTGTAGGAAAATCTTATTTTAACCCTATAAGGATACATCTTGGATGTTTAATTCACCATACATTGATTATATACTGGCATGCGACTATATAATTAATTGCAACACGTAGGGGTTTTCTCGTGTTTACTGCGAATCTGTCGGGGATGAATGGATCGAGACTCGTGCTTTGATCTTACGAATTGTATCCGTTTGCTAAACTCGATGGAGTGAGGACAATCTATGGAGAGTGCTTTAGAAATTAGTCTTCTTCCTTTTTACGGTTTTGAAAATTCTCACTATATCACTATAGTAATTCTCGAAAATTATGGTTAACATTAACCTTGATTTTGTCTCTACCTTATATTTATAATCGACCTAAACCTATCAAGATAGGATTTATGCATATCTAATAAATATAATCTTATCACTTAAGATAGAGAGGATCAGTGAGTCGGTGGGACTCATAAGGAGAGCGAAAATCACTAAGCTCCGAGCACTGGATGGGCGGCCAGGGATCAATCACGAGGAATAAAGATGGGCCTCAAATAAATTAATTATCTTATGTTCACCCGAACATAAATTAATTCATAAATATTTATTCATGCCACTAGAGAATAAATCTTGACTTACCCTTTATTCAGAAGGTGAGTCGGGCATGCACTTAGACTTCTGAATCCCGTATTTAAGATATCGTATGCCCGTTAATTATTTACACGTTACGATTGCTTAAAATAATTAATATCTTTAATTCATAAGTAGTAACACTCGACCTTATTATTGTACTTGAGATAACTCAACTGCATGGTTTAGTACAATAAACCTTTTGAGCTCGTTAAGGGGCGTCGTCGTCTAAATGGATACGATGACTCGACATAGGTAACTAGCATGACATCTGAAACCTTGCCCTTGATCTGAGAGAATCTTGGGTTATCTCATCTGTAACCCTACTTGTAGCAAGTGAAGTGATTGTCGAACTCATACTCACCTAATACCTTATCGAGATTTAGATCAGCGTAAGTCAAGAGATCTAGGTTAACTTCACGGCGGTGGATAGAAGAACTCGTCTCGGTGTGATCCATGATACGTCGAGGCGTATTAGTATAAACAAGCAACCAAGTCAAGTCACTTCTTATCTACACATGACATATACCTGACAACTCATCCTCAAGTTGTCTCATTTGTGATACTATTTATATCTCGTTTAGCTTGACCCGATCATACTGGACTTACGTGATCTACAAAACAATGTATGAGCTAACTTATTTATGAGATAAAGGGACATATATATGCAATCAAGTAAACAATTCGGATAGGAGATTGTAATAGTGGTAGCGAAACATTGTATACAAGCTCGACCAAAGCGCTTTCGGTATACAAATCCACAATCTCCACATACTAAAGCAAAACTTTTAGTATACAATGTGTCTCTACTAGCTATTACAAACAACACCATCACTTTTTCTCCCACTTATACAAAGTTTCCTTTCTAAGTGGGTGCCGTCTCTTGCAATCGAGTCCTCGAAAATGCTCTTCGTAGACTTTTTGCGGCGGAGCTCTTCGTGAATGGATCGAGCTAGGTTATCCATGGTGCCAATCTTCTCAATCAGCCACGTCCATAGTCTAACGATTTCTCGTATGACATGGTACTTTCTCTCTATGTGTTTCGTTGCCTTGTGGGTCCGTGGTTCCTTCGAGTTTGCCCACTGCACTTGTGTTATCTGATAAACTATGATACTCTTGGGTAAACCGGTACCACGTCTAGATCCATGAGGTAGTTTTGAACCATCTGACCTCTTTGCTTGATCTCAAGGCGGCTACATATTCGGCTTCCATGGTGGAGTCCACAATGCATCGTTGCTTTGCACTCGCGGGATCTGCTCCTCCTCCCAAGGTAAACACATAGCACTGAGGTGAACTTCTTCTCATCACGGTCGACTTGAAAATCGGTCACGAATAACCCAGGCGTTAGACTATGCATGGTAAACCGACTGTAATCTCGAGTCCTTTTCGGTACTTGGTATATGCTTCCCATGATCGATGAGCTTGTCGAGGTTAGGCGATATCTAGCTACTATGCCTACCGCATAGCGAGATATCGGGTCTCGTACATAGCATTGCGTGCATGAGACTTCCTAAAGGCGGGCGTAAGGAACTTGTCTCATTTCCTCTATCTCGCTGCGGTCATGGGTGGCTACTCGCCCTTAGAATCAAAGGCGCCGTATGCGAAGGTAGCAATCCTTTCTTGGCGGTGCGTACTAAAGCAGTAATCACGGTATCAGGTAAGGCGCATGAGATAAGCTCGACATTTTTCTCTTGCGATCTCGGTAAACCTTGATCCCGAGAATGTCTGCTGCATCTCCTAAGTCTTTCATTTAAAACTGATCGGATAACCAACTCTTTCGTCGATAACAACCCAAATTGTTTCAAGTATAAGGATGTCATCTCGTAAAGTGCAAGAAATACCACATCACGTTGACATCTAAGCGATACACACAACTTTCGATGAGCAGCTGGGTAAATCCATAGGACTTTACCACCTCGTTAAGCGTAAGTTCGGGATCGTGAAGTTGCTTAAGTCCATAAATGGACTTAAGCTTCCGTACTAGATGCTCTTCACCCGCCCACATAGCCTGGCGGGTTCTTTGCGTATAGATGTCTACGCTTCTTGAAGGTAACCGTTTAGGAAGCGGTTTCACGTCCATTGCCAAACCTCAAGGTTTAAGTGGGCTGCTATGGCTAGAAGAATTACGATGGACTTGAGCATTTCTACGGTGAAAAGGTCTCGTCGAAATCGATGCCCTCAATCGAGTGTACCCTTTAGCCACAAGCACGGCTTTAAAAGTCGAAACCTCTCCATCTGAATCTCTCTTCTCTTGTATACCCACTTACTACCTATGGCTTCCTTGCCATCCGGTAGAGGTGTCTTTCGTATACATCCATAGCGGTTATGGACTCGATTTCTAAGTCCGTAGCGGTGTGCCGTGATCTTGCATCAATGTCTTGTGTCGCCTCATTGTATGTCCATGGGTGGATTATTGCCTGCTCGTTTCACGGGACTAAATCAAAGATTCACCCACGAACATAAATCGCTCGGGTTGACGAACAACCGTCCCTCTGACGGTATTCTTGGCACAATGGTAGCGGTGGGTGCGATAACTTGTGGTTCTCTATCTTGCACTGACTTCTTTGGATAGGAGCCACTTGTACTGCCGTCGGTATCTCAGTGGAACTCGACCCTTCAATTTCTTGAAGTATCGGTGTCGATCCTCCCACTGAACACGACATCTAAATGCTTTGGCTTGTCGATGGTGGAATCGATCATCTTCTAATTCTTGAAGAATGATTTCAACTTTGGATTTATGGTTTTCATATAATCCTCTTCTAAGAATCGGGCATTAGTGCTAATAATGACCTTCCGATCTTGAGGACTATAGAATAAACCACCTTTAGTCCTTCTAGGATAGCCGATAAGCGACTTTGCGTCGGATCAGCCTCCAACATCGCCTTCCTTTTCGGCACATGTACTTTGGACTCCCCATATCCTTATGTGGCTTAAACTGAAGCTTCGCCCAAACCACAACTCGAAAGGGGTCTTTTCGGTGACTTGGATGGTACTAGATTTAGCAAGTATGCGTCATTTCTAAGGCATACCATCGAGCGAAATAGGCAATGTTGCATAACTCATCATCGATCTAACCATTTCTAAAGAGTCGTATTTCTTGGCTCGACACACCATTTTGCTATGGTGTGCCGATTGTAGTGGTGGAGGTAATCCCACGCTGCACCAAATAGTCCATAAACTGTTCTTGAGGTATTCGCCACCGTGATCGGACCGCGGTGACTTGATAATTTACCAACTTAGTCTCCACTTCGCCTTAAACTCTTTGAATTTCTCAAAGCATTCAAACTTGTGGTGAAGCGGTATATGTATCCGTGCCTTGAGTAATCGTCGATGAAAGTGATAAACTTCGTACCCTCCATGAGCTTGTGTTGACATAGGTCCACAGTCGAGAATGGACTAGCTCCAACACTTCTTTGGCTCTATAACCCTTCGCTTTGAAAGGTCTGGTCGACATCTTTCCATACTATCACGAGGATTCGCGGTGGGAGCAGATGGTGTTAGATCGCCAGCGCCCATTCTTAGCGGTCTTTGGATCTATTTAGATTGATGTGACCAAATCTAAGATGCCAGAAAGCGTGGTGTCATCTTGTGAAGAAAACTTTCTCTTTTAAGGTTTGATGTAGATCTGACATAGTTAAAGGTATTATGTTTGGCGAAATAGTATAAGCGAATTATATAAAGTGCCGCCATAGATAACCGTAATTTCTATGATAGAAACACCACTATAAAAACATTTGAATATCCGTGAATAAATAGTTTGGGCTGAAATAAGGTTTCAGAAACTCGGCACATATAAAGCGTCTTCAATACTACTATAGTTCTATCAAAACATAAAGTAACATCTCCGACTACAAGCGGCCTCGACTTTCGCGCGTTGCCAATGGAGATCGTTATCTCACCATCCTACACTGACTCACTTTTCGTAGGAACCCACGCAGGTGTAACAAATATGATCGACGCTTGCAGTGTACTACCCGAGAATGAGTAGAACAAGTCGCTAAACATGTTTAGTTACTAAAGCAAATGGCGTACCTTGTGAGTGAGCATAGGGCACTTGGCGCTCCAATGCCCGATCTTGCCGACGCAAGCACTTGCCCTCTCCTTTGCTTTTCAAGCCTCGTTGGCGAACATGTTCTTCTTCCCCACTTTCCCATTTGTTTCTTTGCCTCTACCACCTTTGGTGCCCTTTTTTCTTCCATTTTTCTTGGAAAATTTTGGCCCTAGATGTGCTAGCGAGGGCATGTGCTCCTTTACCCATCAGGTTTGACCAATACCCGAGTTCGGTGCACAAATCACAATCCAACTTATAGCATAGACAAAAACTTGAGTCGAGGGTAAAATAACATGGATCCATATAATCACAACTCCCCCACATGGTAGCGCTTGCCCCGAGGCTCACAACATTAACAACAAAATAAGGTCGATAGAGGATTAGACTTCCACGAAAATAGATGGTGAAGAGATTGGACAATCGAGTGCGAAATGGGCTGCAGAGCACGAGAAAAGCAGGAAAAACACACACAATAGGAAGAAAATAACCACTGAAATAAGGGCGAGAGAAAATAAAATAAAGAAATATATATACTCTCATGAAGCATCCTTTGTGGTCTAAACAGTGGCGGTGGATAGGCGATGTGGGATAGGGACGGGCGTCGTTGGGCTGAAGGTTAGTGATAAATCGCATTTTATACTTTTATTGTTGGTTTTAAAGATGATTTTAGATCAATAAAGTGCGTTTAGGTCTTGGATCTCAATGCTTTTTACATATTTTGGAAGAAATCTTGCTCTTGGGTTCCTTTTGATGTTTTGTAGGCATAAGTTGAAAGCAAGCATGGAGCTGACAGCAGAGCAAAGAGGGCAGCGGCTAGCGACCACCCCTGCGGCTAGCCGGCCGAGCACAATATAGGGCGGGCGGCCTGGCGGCCTTGAGCCGTGGCGGCCGAAAATCAGAGCAGCCCGCTCCGGTGACCGAGGCGTGCCCACAGCTCACGTCGAAAAACACGCCCGATTTCGCGACCATGGCTGTGCGACCTGGGCAGTCATGACAGCTTTAGCGACCGCCCGAAGTCAGTCATGGCGAAGAAGGCGGCAATTTCACTGCAGCGACCGAGCTTGCGGCCTGAGCTCGCCATGCGCTGACCCAAAATTAGGGTTCACTTTGCCTATAAATAGGGCATCGTCCACGCCAAACCTCTGGACCCTCAGAATTGGCGTTTTTCCTCGTTTTTCATTATTTTTCTACTTTTGCACTCTAGTTTGATTTAGATTGATTTTAGCTTTAGCTTTCCATCATTCTACATTAGTTCTCACGGTTTGTTATCGATTTGGAATGTTTTCATCGACGATTTGCATCCTTTTCTGTTTTCGGCGGAGGTTGGGATTTGAACCAAGATGATTCTTGAATCTTCCTACGGGTTTTATCAATTTAATTTCTTGTTTTATGGTTAATTCGTATTTTATTAGTTAATATGTCTAGCTAAATTCTGAATTCTAATCACGGGTTTGCATGATTCTATTCTAAATGTTGTGATTCACAGCTATCGTTATTTACCTTCACGCGCATTGATTCATGATTCTTGGTGCTTTTGTGTTGTGTTGATTTCGATCGATCTTGATGCATATCTAGTTGCGATTAATTTCTTATGAGTTTTAATTGTCGATCGATCTTGAATGCATGATCAGGATAACCTTGAGGTCGTGCTGAGATAGGAACATTTGTAGGAACATATTCTTTGTGATCCTTTTGGAGTTGCTTATTTCCTCTAGAGGCGTAGACGATGATAGGGAAAATTGGTAATCAACTACCACATTATAGTAACAAAAATTGTTGGTTACATATGTGATCTTCCATCTTGTGCGGATTAAATTGGTTAGAAGGAAGCATGATAAACATCGTTGTGGGTAGTTAATGCATCCCTAGGGTTAGTCTTTCTCTCTTATTATCTATTTGAGTTTTATTGCTTTAGTTTATTTTCAAGTTGTCACCTTTGCTTTGGATTTAATATCTGAAGCCTTAAAACCAAAACCAAATACGTGCGGATAATGATGAATTATTGTTGAGTTAGATTACGTGTTTTAGTATTGCTATCCACGAGGATCATACTCACTTACCTATACTTGTCGTTTTCTAGGTGTTGAAAAGTGGCGATCAAATTTTAGGCGCCGTTCTTGATTGTTAAGATTATATAGGAATAACTTGACAGATTCGAATTATTAATTGAATTGTATTTTATTTATTTTCTTTACTTATGCGGATCTAATTTCTTTGTTTCTCATGTAGTTTATGATCAGGTCGAGGACCTGAGCCAATTGTTAGATCCGGATCGAGACTACTCAAAGGAGAAGGCGAAAGAAAGCAGAGATGAGGCTAAATCAGAGACAACGGGGTGTTTCTCCCAAGCGAGGGTAGTCTGAACAAAGGCTGTGCGTCTTACGGTAGAAATTTATGGAGATGCGACGTCGGATGCGAAATGATCTAGTCCTACTCGGAGTGAAGACCTCTAAAGTAATGTACGACCTCCTATCGAGGCAATTTCAGGAGGCGGATGGGGCGGGTGATTGCGAATAACCGGTGGGCAAAGCCTATCGGCATGGTTGAGGAGAGCAGTTCGGAGAAGGTGATGGAAGATCGAATGCCCATCTCAGACATTCCTCGACATTTGTACACCATCAGCGAGAATGGGGTTGCAATATCGATCGGTCATGTATCGGGGTTTTCATTGCTAAATCAAGAAGGGCGGTTGAATTTTTAGATCGTCTTTGGAATCAAGTTGGGGGAATCTGCGAAAAGTTTCTCTCAAAGTACTTTACGGCTAAAGCATGAAGATCATATGCGATTTCACACTTCCGGTTAGGAGATGAGTCATTGTTTAGATCGTGGAGATTTAGGGGCTTGTTGAAAAGTGCCGCAAACATGGATTTTCTAGAAGTAGCGTTACGGTTCTATAGTGGTGACACCTCACCATCGAGGAGTATTGTTGATGCATCGGGGAGGATGCTGCTTGAATCGGTGAGTGGAGGAAGCTACGAATTCTAGAAGAGATGACGCGAATGCTATCGATGGCTATGGAAGAACCGGTGGTGAAGCGGCTCTTGTCGGCGATGCTAAATCTCGATAATCGATGGGCGGTTCACCATACAACGCTGATTGAGAAGGAAAGGAAAGCAAAGGGTTGTTCACGTCCCATGCTTGCGGTGATATGATGAGGCGGAAGATGGAGTTATATAAATCGGAGGAGACATACAGGAATCCAGGCTATCGATCCGAATACTGAATCATCTAATTTCGTGCCAGTACCTGCCAACAATTTTCAACAACCTCAGGGGTTTCTCGATTCAGGATTGAGTGATTCAAGAGATGAAGAAAGCCGAGTCTAGAGGACATGATCGCGATTGGTTGTGACGCACCAACAATTGGCGAAGTCGAATTCATTCATAAGAAATGGGCGGAAGATAAATCATCCGGAGTCTCTGTGATGGCTATGGGTAAACATATGAAGATGTTGGAGAATCAAATCGTCGAATGCCGCCTGGCGAGCAGGCACCAAGTCGGAGATTTCCTAATGTCGGGTAAACCCAAAAATCATTTGTAATGCCATTCAGATGGTGGGCGTATCGAACCACCGGAAGAGAGACGGCGGCAGGCGACAAAGGCACCTCCGAGTGGAGCGGCCGAATCGTCGATGGCGTTTACGAACTGCGAATACGCCACGGCGCTAGAAACGCGCCGCGTGTCAGACGAGAGTTCGGAGGTAGAGTTAGCGACGAGCTCGCGACCGCGGGCACAGCGAAGAAAAGAAGCGTCAGGGCGGCTAGCGACCGCCCAGCGTCGCGAAGAAACGCGGCGACTCAGCGTATCAAGACCTACGCTCCCGATTCCATTTAAGTCGATTGGCTCAGCAATGCTGATGGGACCGCTTTATGGTGATGTTTCAAGGTGCATATCAATATTCCTTTACTTGATGCACTCAAGAGATATCGGGATATGTGAAGTTCTTGAAAGATGTTGTTGCGATAAAAATAGCTTGGGAAGTTCGAGGCGATAAATCTTTCTCAGTCAGATCTTTGTCTGCGAAGAGATTCTTTGCTCGCGAAGGATCGAGCGACTTCACCATAGCATGTGTCATCGAGACGGACATTCTCCAGGTTTGTGTGATTTGGGGAAAGCATCAATTTGATGCCGTTGTCCATTTTAATAGATTGGAGATTGGAGAGATCAAGCCGACTACCATTGCTCTTGGATGGCGGACACATGTTGACTCTATCGAAAGGGATAGTGGAGGGCGTGCTCGTGAAAGTTAGATTTCATCTTCGAGAGATTTCGTGGTTCTCGACATGCGAAGGATGAAGAACGCTCTTTTCTTGGAGACCGTTCTAGCTACCGGTGAGCAGCGATAGGCGTGCAGATGGAGATATCACCTTCGGGGTCAAATATGAGAGATGAAAATCTCTATTTGATGCGCAATGAACACGCTGAAGAAAGACGATGGACGAATGCCGTGTTATCGAGCAAATACCTTCCTCGTCGCAATCGGTGATCGATTGGAGTTTTGTATGAAGAACTTCGATTTTCTCACCCTTGAGACCTTGATGAGGTGTGATGAGATCTTAGAGTATCTTAAGTCCATCGATGAAGTCAAGACCCTCCAGAGTCGGTGCCTTATCTAGCGTGAGGAAGCCCATTGGAGGAGAGGATGCTATGGTGAAGAAGGAAGAGACCACACAAGTAGAGTTGAAGGAGCTCGGATCACCTTGTTATGCATTTCTGGCGATGATGAGGCGTATCGATGATAGTATCTTCGACTTTGACGGATGAAGTCTGAAGCGTGGTTGTCTTTGAAACAATATGAGTCTGCGATTGGGTGGACTATTTCGATATCAGGGGTGGCCCTTCGATTTGCAAGAGGTCGTGAGAAGGAAGTGTTGAAGCTATTGATGCGGGCATGATCTATGCTATATAAGGCGAGTGGGTTGAGCCCGACTCAAGTGGTATCCAGAAAGGGGTATCACGGTGATCGGAGATGAGGCGAGCGAGCTTGTGGCGCAAGACTCGTAGCTGGGATGGAGAGTTTGCATAGATATCGTGCTCTGAACACGCCACAAGGAAGGACCATTTTCCTGCCTTCATTGATCGGATGTTGGATAGGTCGGGTATGAGTTCTATTATTTCCTAGATGGATATTGGGAATAATCAGTTGCCATCGCCCGAAGATACTGGCGGCGTTCACGTGCCACTTATGGAGTTTTGCCTATAAGAGAATGCCGTTTGGATTGTATGTCTCCAACTTTCCAAAGATGCATGATGTCCATCTTCCATGGGTTGATTGAAAATATTATGGAAGTTTTATGGATGACATTTTCCGTGTTTGGCTCTTGTTGACAATTGTCTCACAATCACTCACAGTGCTACAAAGATGTCGGAGGCAGTCTTGTTCTCAATTGGGAGAAGTGTCATTTCATGGTAAAATAAGGTGTGGTGCTTGGCCATAAAGTCTCGGCCAAAGGTTTGGAAGTGGATCGGGCAAGATGTAGAATCGAAACTACACTCCTCACAAATGTCGTCGTGAGGTTTTTCTCGATCATCCGGGCTTTTATAGAAGATTCATCATGGACCTGCTCGATCACGAAGCCTTTGTGTGGGCCTCGAGAAAGATACAAAGTTAGTGTTTCACGGTGAGTGTTTGGGCGTTTGAGTGAAGCTAGCGATATAGACCCCGGTTTGGTATCACGATTGGAGTCAACCATTCGGTGATGTGCGATGCTAGTGATTGGGCGATGGGGCTGTGTTGGAGCGAGAGACAAGCTTTTTGAGTCATCTATTATGCAGTAAGGCGCTCGACTCGGCTCAAATGAACTACACCACTCGAGAAGGTAGCTGCGTGGTCTATGGTTTGATAAGTTTAGACCTTTTTTGGTGGGCACCACACCATTTTCTGTGATCATGCGCCAGTCAGTCATCATTAGCGAAAGACTCGAAGCCACGATTGGTGAGATGGATCCTTCTCCTTCAAGATTCGACATGGAGATCAAAGATAGAAAGGGCTGCGAGAATGTGGTTGCCGACCACTTATCGAGATTAGAAAGCCGATCGAAGGAGAGGATAAGAAGATTGGGATCAAGAAGAACTTCCACAGCACTCTTGAGCATCATTGATCGCACCATGGTATGCCGATTTTGTAAATTACTTAGTGATTGGAGTTTCACCTCCTCGTCTGATCCTCATCGAGAAAAAGAAGTTTCTCCACGATGTCAAGTTTTATTAGTTGGGATGATCCCATCTCTACCGCCGATGTGCGATTATCGTCGTTTGTGTTCTCAGAGGAGAATGGAGAACATAATCCGAGTGCCATAGTTCTTTAAATGGAGGACATTTCGTGCGCGAAGCGGACAAGGTTTGCCAAAGTGGATTCTATTGGCCTTCGATCTTCAGGATTGCCGGTCTTTTATTAAGAGTTGGACTGTCAAAGAATGGGAACGCGTCACTAAGAAAAGGCGAGATGCCCATGAAGACCATCATGGAAGTGGAACTATTTGCGTATGGGGATCGACACATGGGTCCGTTCCCCTGTCTTGGTTACGTACATCTTACTAGTTGTGGAGTATGTTTCCGATGTGTAGAGGCAATTTCCACGCACAGCGACTCGAAGGTGATGATCAAGTTTACACAAGAATATTCACGACTCGATTTGGAGTGCGAGGCTTGATCGCCGATGGAGGTCGTTTCAACAATAAGTGGCTGGCAGATGTCCTAGCTAAGTATGGCTGAAGCATGAGTCACCTCCCATATCATCCGCAGCGAATGGGCAAGCGAACTCTACCGAGAGATAAAGAAAATTTTGGAGAAGTCGGTTGTGAATAGGAAAGATTGGGCCAAGCAATTGGACTGATGCTCTTTGGGCCACCGGTGCTTACAAAGCTCCTCGGCTATCTCCATATCAATGGTATTTGGTAAATCATTCCATTTCGTGAATTGAACAAAGCTTATTGGGCACGAGGAGAATCAACATGGATTAAAGGCGGTTTGATGAGGTGAACAATTGTTGGAACTTGATGGTGGAGGAATGAAGCTTTTGAAAATTCCGGATATACAAGGATAGAGCTCGGAAATTCCGACTTCACATTCGTCCAAAGATTTGCTCCGGTAATGAGGTTTTACTTTACAATGCTCGACTCGACTCTTCCTGGAAAGCTTAAGTCAGATGGTCGGGGCGTACATGTCTGAGCCAACACCAATGGGAGTTATGAATTGCTGAACTCGAGTGGAAATATTTTCAAGGTGAGCCAATACCTCAAATCCTACTTCAGTCACACTTCGACCGAGAAGTCAGGTGACCAATCGAACGAACCGTGATGAGAGTAGCGTCGAGTGCAGCGATAACTCTAACAGTTGGGAGGTAACCAATAGTTTACATGCTTTTGTTTTGTCGTTTTGTTTTGTTTGTTTGTGTCGTGTCTAGTTGGTTTTGTTAAGTCCCAAGGTGTTTAATGGCTTTATATATATATAAAAAAACCTTCCTGCGACCACCCTCGCGACCCGAGGTGAGTCGAACGGCGATAGCTAATCGCCCGGTCGAAGAACTAGCGACCACCCTCCCGACCGCAGTGTGGCGCGAGCGATTACGCGAGCGTCTCACGCTTAGCGAGCCGAGCTGCGACGCGACCCGGTCGGTGACACACGAAGCAGGCGCGACCAGCGTGTTTTGCTGATTTTAACCCCCCCCATTTTTTCACACACACCGCATTTCTGCAAACAACCCCTCTCAAGCACCTAACACCTTTTCTCAAATTTCTTGTGTTTTTGACGTCAAATCCACTCAAGGTATGATACATTTCCTTAATTCTTCATGGGTTTCGGCTTTTGAGCATGAATTAGGAGAGTTTGTACATTATATACTTGTTGTGGGTTATTGAATATTTGAGGAACTAGGGCTTCCTTCAAAAATTCCTGGTGTTTGAGCATGTTTGTTTATGTTAGGTCTTTGAAGTTCTTAGATGCATATTATTGGTTTAATTTGCCTACATTGTTGAATTGGGTTGACAAATTTCAAAAAGCCCTAGTTTTTTTCTTGTGTGAACCTCGCGACGCTCGACATCATGAGCCCGACGCGGCCATGCGTCTTGCTCTGCGCTTGCGTGCTTAGTTGCGATTGCTACCTCGCGACCACGAGGTTGGCGGCGAACCCATATTCTATTTTCATGAGTTTTGCATGTGTGTGCATTTTCTCCCTCGTTCCCTTGTTAGACCATATGTTAGTATAGGGGCGCATTTTGCTAAGTTTAAGTTTGGGGAGGTCTATATATTGCTATGGGTTTCGTTTTCTTGCTTTCCTTTTAATAAGTACATGAGCTAACGTTGACTTATCTTTAGGTACATTATGTCGCGTGCTACAAGCCTGGCGAAAGGGAAAAGAGGTCGCCTCCTTCTCATGATGAGCCACATGATGAATTAGGCCAAGCTGCTTTGGGGTGCGGTGCCAACTCCCGTCAATGGAGCGGTGGAGAGATTGGTGCAACTACGCATAGGCACTCACGATTTATGTGCATAAAGGCGTGCCAATAGGGATAAGCGATGTCACCGCTAGTTGGAAGGCGATGCGTGATACATTATCACGCACGACTACTGACATACGGATCCTCACTTTGGAATTCGCCACCATCCGAGTACACAAGACACAAGGGTCGGGACTATATAACTTTCAGGACAATGAGCAGCGCCAACTCTCGTGGATGATGGAGTATCATCAATGGTGATCCAGGTCAATACATTGAGATTTAGAGACCACGCCACGAGATGTGGCCGTTATTCGTGGACACCACTCTCGGCGAACCCGCTTATGACGCCCAGAGCAAGGCAAGTTCCATAAGAACCCGGTGCACTACTTTACCGCTGATCACCATCACTCCATGGCGCAACAATGCGAGCGTCCTTTCACAGACATGAGTATTTTAATTTAATGCGACTGACATAAGATGCATGCCGGCATGTTCCTTGCACAGCACTTTCGAGTGCAAGCCGAGGTTTCGGAAGCGCGGATATGCATAGGGGTTCAAGTACCCCATTGCCGATTTTTAGTGACGATTCGTGAGAGTCCCTCTCAAGATATCTTCATGGACAACTGTCTTTCGCCGAGCGTTCTGAAGAACACCGAGCCGTTACCTTTGGCTGCTATCGACAACGCAGGCAGATGCATGCCGCTTTGCCAACACGGATCTCACAGCTTAAGCGATTGGTGCAGGAGGCTAGTGAACTTGCTGGGTCTTCACTATTCATGGATTCGGTCTTGAATACGCAGAGAGATCGAGAGGCGGCATGAGGAGAAGCCGGCGGGAGGAGCAAGCCGGCGGACGTGGCACCGGACAGAGGCGTTCACATCCACCTCCCGTTCAAGGCACCGAATATGTAGCGCATGGATCGATGGTCGACGCACATGTACGGCCTCACATCCATATCTGGCCCAGGCCAGCCATTCGAGTAACAACAAGCCCTCATGCACACCAAGCACATCAAGAGCACCAAAGACAAATGATGGAGATGATGCGAAGGTGGATCGTGGCGAGATTCTATCCGCCGCGGTACCAGACGCGAGGTAAGTCTCGACCAACTACACTTTTCGCAAACCTTGTGCCTCCATTTCCACCTGTTTACAATAAGTTTGTGGGAGTGGCGAGTTTGGTTGGTTGAGAGTCTGTTTATGTTTTTATGTTTTCTTGTAAAGTTGTTATGCTTTGGGGCTTTTATCGTATCTTTGTTTTGTTGTGTGCCGATCCGAGTTAAGTGAAATGTGTTAATACATGTTCCCAATGATGATTGAAATTTTCTGAAAAATGTTGTTTATAGTCACATGATGTGTTAGGAAATAAAGCATGAATTGCTTGAGATTGCTTAGCTTGTAGTTTTCACCATTTGCTTAAACGAGATTGAGCTTTCTTATATACATCTTATTATAGTTTCTTTTAATTGTGTGATATCGCTGCATGTAATTATCTTCTAGAACTAGCCGTTTTCCGTGTCGAGGCTGCAATATGTGTTTTGAATATGGAAAGGATAAAGGCCATCTTTGCTAAACCACATATTTACCTAACACTATCAGATATATACCGTTTGTCGCCTTCTTTGAGCCTTTATTAGATTTTATTCTTTCGATTAAGCCGGATGACAGGAGGTGAGGATGGATATGGGAATCAAATGGGAGGAAAATTTTGTTTTGATATTCTAAGTTGGGATAAAAGATAAAGGATGGTACCGTGTGAAAAGAATAGACCTATAAGCTCTAGTACAAAGCCAGAAAAGAAAATTTTGTGAATAAATGTGAGCATAAAGGAAGTCATTATCATAGTATATGGTACCATGAGTTGCATAAATGATTGAATTAACATGTTGGAAAGAAAATGGACCAAGTCCATATGAGTTGAATGTATAAATGGAGGTACTTGAGGTATATTTGAGTCACTTAGCCATATATTATCCTACCTTAACCAACGTGGCTACATTACAACCTATGAAAAGTCCTTTTGATCCTAATTTGAACGCATTTGAGTGGTGGAGATATTAGAAAATGGTAAGCCTATGGTGAGATTTTTGCATTGCATTGATTATTAAGTGTATACATGTCCTTTATTTCTTTAAGTTGAGTGTACTCTATATACTACGCAAAAGCCATTGTGAGGGTGGAATTGAATGAGTTTTTGCTTTCAATGGTTGTACATTGTCTGAGTTGACTAATGTCGCATGCGCTAATGATTTTGAGCTTTGAGATATTTACGAGGCTTGATTGTGTTAATCATCTTCTGACACTCGTTAATCTTTCGCTGTGTCTATCTTTCCTTTTGTTTTGTTTTGTATGAGGACAAACAATGCTTTAAGTTTGGGGGTTTGATAAAGCGCATTTACAGTTATTGTTGGTTTCTAAAGATGATTTTAGATCAGATAAAGTGCGCTTTATGTCTTGATCTCAATGCTTTTACATATTTTTGGAAGATCTTTCTGGGTTCCTTTTTGGTGTTTTTGTAGGCTTATAAGTTGAAAACGAAGCATGGAGGCACGCGAGCAAAGAAGGCTGAAATGGGGCTAGCGACCACCCCGCGGCGTTGGCCGAGTGTGAGCACAATATATGCAGGCGAAGCCTCGACCGGCCTAGCGCGCTGCGGCGGAAATCCGACAGACGCGCCACTCCCCGCGAGCGTGCCTCGGAGCTACAACGTGCATGAAGAAAAGCACGCCGATTTCGCACCAGGCTAGCGACCGCGAGCGGTCTGCTTACCTAGCGACGCAAGTCAGTCATAGCGAAGAAGGCGCTGATTTCACTAGCGACCGAGCTCATGAGCGAGCTCACCCAATGCGCAGAAGCCCAAAATTAGGGTTTCCACTTTTATAAATAGGCATGCCCCTCGGCGCCAAGCTGCGGACCTCAAATTCACGTTTTCCTCGTTTTCATTATTTTTCATACTTTTTGCACTCTAGTTTTGATTTAGATTGATTCTAGCTTTAGTTTTCCATCATTCTACATTAGTTCTACGTTTGTTGTCGATTTGGAGCGTTTTCATCCGAAGCAATTGCATCATTTCTCGTTTCGTGTGGTTGGGATTTGAACCAGATTGTTCTTCGACGCTTCCCTACGGGTTTTATCAATTTAATTTCTATTTTATGGGAATTCAGTATTTTATTCCGTTAATTATGTCTAGCTAAATTTCATCTAATCTAAGGTTTGCATGATTCTATCCTAAATGTTGTGATTCCCGCTATCGTTATTTACCTTCACGGCATTGATTCATGATTCTTGGTGCTTATTTATATGTGTTGATTTGATCAATCTTGATGCATATCTAGTTGCCGTTAATTTCTTAACGATTTAATTGTCATCGATCTCTGAATGCATGATATGGATAAGCCTTGAGTGTATGGAGATAGGAACATTCAGTGGAAGCATATTCTTTGTGATCCTTTTGGGTTGCTTATTTTCCTCTAGAGATGTAGATATGGAAAATTAGTAATCAACTCCACAATTTCGTAACTTAAATTGTGGTTACATATGTGATCTTCCATCTTATGGATTAAATTGGTTAGAAAGGCGGATAAACATACGTTGTGGGTAGGATAGTCATCCTAGGGTTAGTCTTTCTCTCTTATTATCTCTTTGAGTTTTTATTGCTTTAGTTTATTTTCAAGTTGTCACCTTTGCTTTGGATTTAATATCCAGCTAAACCTTTAAAACCAAATGCGTGGTCGATAATGATGAATTATTGCAGTTAGATTCGTGTTTTCATTACAATCCTGGATACGATACTCTTACCTTATACTTGCACGTTTTCATGTTAGAAAAGTGGCGATCGATAGCCGATGTCGCTCTTGGGTGTCTAACATGGTAAACATCTTAACGGAAATCCCCAAACGCTGTGTGAAGATTGTAAGTCGCTGAAGCTGGCGAGATGGGTGTCAAGAGCGTTGATATACCTCATCACGGAACTCTCCAAAACCCGGGTCGTTGATTGATTGAAATACGTGAATTGCGACCCATCTACTGCTATACTCCTCAAAGTTCGATTCGTGGAGGAGCTAAAGTCCCCAAATGCTCTGAAGTGGCTGCTGAAATTGGCAATGGAATCAAATGAGCCCTAAGATCCTAAGGCATCGTGGGGCTGATGGGAGTAGGGGTAAGCCAGGGGCGTGTCACGTGCTCCCGCCTCTTCCTTCTTGACCGTCATCCGGGATGTCTTCATCCATCGGGGTTCTTATCCGCATGAGACCACGGATGATTCGCTAATCATAATATACTCTTGACACTACGCCGTGCTTCATAAAAGCAATGTAGTCGGATCAGATGCAATCACCAAATCACGAGCGTGATGGGAAGATTCTCAATTACATTGGAGCCCGAACTTGGAAAGTCTTCTCCGCATTAATCCCCAAAAGAACTTGCTAGAATCAAAGAGTCTTGCTCAAGAGATGTGCCTTATGGTGTCGCCTCATAATCAAATCAATCGCCACAAAGCGGTCTGCACAAATCTTGTTATTATTCACAGACACCACAAAAAATTCGAGCACTCACTTTATTTGCTGCTCTTTCCGTGAGGTTGTTGATCGAGCTAAAACACACTCAAATTCACTGCATAATGCGAGGTAATCGTGGCGTGTAGTTAACACAGTGCGTCTCGAGGAAAACTTACAGGGCCATTGTTCAGGTATCTAAAGCAATTAAATCTAAACATTCTAACACCAGCGAGGGTTGAACATGCAAAATGAAATACGAAAAATATGACGACCTAAGCTTGGGGTTGTCAATCCCAAGCTAAACTAATAAACGTTAAATCTAAACCGGGGTTGTCAATCCTAGTTGAACTATAAGCGATAAATCGAAGCGATAAACAAAGCAATAGCAAACATATTCTTAGGGTTCGTCGCCCTAATCTAAGTCTCTTGTAAATGAACCATGATATCAATCATCCAAGAACAGAGGAATAATCGAAAGCAAGAAATCATAGCAATATAAATCAACGAACAAGAAAACAATCCTTTCACTATGGAATTGAATTGACATAAATCATCAAATAATAATACTAAAATTAATTCCATAAAAGGAAAATCAAGCATAAATTGATAAACAAGATTGTGCAATAAAGAGAGCAAGAATTAAAACTAGGATTGTTCTGTTGTTGCCTCAAGAAATCCATAGTGAAAGCGCGAAGAGCGACTGCAGCTGTTGAGGAAGAACAAAAATTGAGAGAAACGACCCTTTCCTCAACCCTAAGCGTATATTTATATTAAATGGAAGTGAGCCGGCGTTCAAAATGAGCGCGTTCAAAATACATTCGCTTGAATATGAACGCGTCGACTATGGGTGAGCCGCGAGTGAAACATTCACCTCATTTGTGCGCCGCGTTCAAAGAGAAACGCGAGAGAAAATAGGTGAGCGAGATAGGCGCTTGATGTAGCGCAGGTGGCGTGGCGAGATGGAACGGCGGCAAGGAGGATACCTGAAGAGGCAGCTCAGCAGCCCAGAAGCGAGGCGGGAGAGCGGAATGGAGTCTTGCCTCGCCAGGCTGAGAAAATGGCGGCGTTGGGCGGTCGTGGCTACTTGAGGTTGGCGAGCAACGGGCAAAAGCGCGGAGCTGGGAAGGTAGGCGAGCAGGCGGGCAGCGAAGCCCCAGTCCCAACGCAGACGGAGATCGTCGTCAGCGGTGGCGGAGGCGGGCGGGGAAACAGCAGCAGCCGAATGTGGCGGGCGGCGGCGGGCACGTGGCCGCGGAGGAGAGTGGGCCGCGCGCCCGGACCAGCGGCGCTGGGTGGCACCAGTGGTGGCCGGGGCGTCGGTGCGCCGGTGCGGCCCGGGCGTGCCGGTAGCGCAGCGCTCG